>PVIW01012710.1:6542-30828 GCA_004026585.1 Noctilio leporinus
AAATGGAAGCATATACCATGTTCGTGGATGGGAAGAATTAACATCATTAAAATGTCCATACTACCCAAAGCAATCTACATATTCAATGCAATCCCAATTAAAATACCAATGACAGACTTCACAGAAATAGAAAAAATACTTCAAAAATTTATATGGAGCCAAAAACACCCACAAATAGCCACAGCAATCTTGAGAAAGAAGAACAAGGTAGCAGGAATCACAATACTGGACTTCAAACAATACTACAAGGCTACTGTCATCAAAACAGCATGCTACTGGCTTAAGAATAGACATATAGGTCAATGGCACAGAATAGAGAGCCCAGAAATTAACCCAGGACTCTATGGTCAACTAATATTTGACAAAGGGGGAAGGAACATCCAATGGAGTAAAAACAGTCTCTTCAACAAATGGTGTTGGGAGAACTGGACAGCAACATGCAAAAAGATAAAACTAGACCACCAACTTACACCATACACCAGAAGAAACTCAAGATGGATAAAGGGTTTAAACATAAGCAGTGCCACCATAAAGGTCCTGAAGAAAAATATAGGCAGTAAACTTTTGGATATCCTACACAGAAATATGTTTACTGATACTTCACCAAGGGTAAAGGAAATAAAAGAATGAATCAACAAATGGAACTATATCAAATTGAAAAGTTTCTGTTCAGCTAAAGAAAATATCAGCAAAATTCAAAGGGAACCACCTGTATGGGAAAACATAATTGCCAATGATACTTCAGTCAAGGGTCTGATCTCCAAAGTATATAAAGAACTAATGTGACTCCACACCAGGGAGACAGGCAATCTAATTAAAAAATGGGCAAAGGACCTGAACAGACAACTCACTGACGAAGATATACAAAGGGCCCAGAGGCATATGAAAGAATGCTCAACATCACTAGTCTTCAGAGAGACGCAAATTAAAACCACAAGAAGATACCACCTCACACCTGTCAGAATGGCCATCATCAACAAATCAACAAACAACAAGTGTTTGCGAGGATGTGGGGCAAAGGGAACCCTCATGCACTGTTGGTGGGATGCAGGCTGGTGCAGCCATTTTGTAAAAAAGTATGGGGTTTCCTTAAAAAACTAAAAATGGAACTTCTTTTTGATCCAGCTATTTCACACTGGGACTATACCCAAGTAATTCTGAAACACCAATTCATAAGAATTTATGTACACCTATGTTCATAGCAGCACTATATACAATTGTCAAGTGCTGGAAACAGCCCAAGTGCCCATCAGTGGATGATTGGATCAAAAAACTTGGTACATTTACACAATGGAATTCTATGTAGCAGAAAGAAAGAAGGAACTCCTACCCTTTGCAACATGGATGGAACTGGAGAGTATTATGATTAATGAAGTAAGTCAGTCAGTGAAGGACAAATACCATATGATCTCACCCATTACAGGACAATAATGAACCAAACTAACAACAAGCAAAACAGAACCAAATATATGAATATATCGAATAGGCCTCCAGTGGTCAGGGCAAAGTGGGTTGGGGGAAGTGGGGAGGAAGACACAAGGAAGGGGAGCAGTTTAAACAAGAACCTAGTATAAAGGAACCATGGACATGGACAACAGGGGGGATTGATTTTGGGGGGAATGGGTAGGTGGGGAGGGGGACAGAGGGGAGCCAAAAGGAATGGATATAATACAACCACAATAAAATTAAGTTGAAAAAAAATAAGATTTTGTTTAACATTTCCAGACAGAGAGGAAGGGAATGAGGCAGAGAGGGAGAGAAACATTAATATATGGTTGCCTTTCACCTGTCTCCAGCCATGGACCTTGTTTGAGACTTGGCTTTCAACCTCGTTATGTACACTGGCTGGGAATTGAACCAGCAACCTTTGGGTTCGCAGGCCGGCACCTTACCTGCTGTGCTTACCCTATGCTTACCAGCCAGGGCTTACCCTATGTCTTTTGATTGGTGCATTTAATTCAACTACCCTTAAGGTTATTATTGACAGGTACTTATTCATTATCTATTTTTCCCTTTGTACCTATGTTCCTGTCTGTCTCTCTGTTTCTTCATATTCTTAAAGCAGACCCTTTAGCAGCTCTTGCAATGCTGGTTTGGTGGAGATGTATTATTTTAGACTTCTTTTGTCTGGGAAACTCCTTATTTCACCTTCCATTTTGAATGATAGCCTTGCTGGGTAGAGTGTTCTTGGTTGCAGGCTTTTGTTTTTCATTGTTTGAAATATTTTTTGCTATTCCCTTCTGGCTTGTTGCGTTTCTGTTGAGAAATCAGCTGATAACCTTATCGAAGCCCCCTTGTATTTATTAGCTGTTTATGTTTTGCTGCTTTTAAGATTCTACCCTTGTTTTTGAAATTTGTCATTTTCATTATGATGTGTCTTGGGGTGGGCCTGTTTGGGTTCATCTTCTCATCTCCCTCTGTGCTTCCTGAGTTTGCATGACATTTTCTGTCCTCAAGTTAGGGAATTTTTCTGTTATTACTTTTTCAAACAGGTTTCCTATTCCTTGCTCCTCTTCTTCTCCTTCTGGTATCCCTGTGATATGGATGTTATTACATTTCATGTTGTTCTGCAGCTTTCTTAAAACCTCTTCATTCTTTTTCAGTCTTTTTGCATTTTGTTGTACTGCCTGAGAATTTTTTTCCACATTGACCTCCAGCTGGCTCATCCAATCCTCTGCTTTCTCTATCCTGCTTTTGATTCCTTCTTCTGTGTTCTTCAATTCAAAAATTATATTCTTTATTTCTTCCTGGCTCTTATTGATGGTTTCTGTGTCCTTTTTAATGCTGATGTAGTTCTCAGTAAGTCCCTTGTAGCTTTCCTGGAGTTCTTTATAGTTCCTCTGGAGTTGTTTGTAGTTTTCTTTGAGCTCTGCCCTTTCTCTGCTGGAGCCCAGGTAAGTGGATGCCAGTTTATTTTTGTGTGAGGTCCTTTTAAGAACTTGGTCTCTCTGTCAATCCAGCTAAACCTGCTGGCTTTTTGCTTTTCACAGCTGGGTGCTCTTTTACTCTCAGCTTTTTTACTGTAGGCTAGGAAGCCCAGTTGGGGGTTTAGAACCCACCCTTCTCAGGTAGAGCTCCTGGCTGCTGAAATGTTTCTCCATCCCTTCAGCTGCCCTCCGTGGGAGCTCCTGGCCAGCCCTCTCGCAGTTCCACATTTCCTACCAATCATGTTGTGAAGAGGCCTTTTCTGTTCTGTCTGTGATTATAAGGCTTATTTCCAGTTGGTGTCCTGTTGGTTATTCCAGATGATTTCTCCCCAATTAATTTGTACATCCAGTTTGATGTTGGGAGGAGATTGGTGTAGCTCCACTTACTACTCCACCATCTTGGTTCTCCCTCTGGCTTGTTTTAAGCCAGCTCTCTCACTAACTGTCAGAGCTTCTATCCTTGGTCTTTTCTCATTTGGGCTGGGGACAGGGAGGGACATTGGGATCTTACAAAGGAAGAATTAATTAGCCTCAAATGATCCCTTCTAAAATATTTCACTTTCAAAAATATATTTATTGACAAAAATGCCACATGTGACTAGTTTAAATTTGAATTTTAATCCTAAAATTTATTTTAGTTTTACACACTATTTATGTGAGCAAAAGAGACAAAAAATCCATAGTTAATATTGCTCAGCTCTGTCACTGTCCAGATTGAATTGAGATCTACCTGTAGATATTCTTGAACATGGTAGGATATGACCATGGTGGCTGCTGGCTTTGGGTAGTTCTTGCTCCATTAATCTTAGAAGAGGGAAGTGACTCATCTCCAAAAATTAGATTTCTAATTGTTAGGAGTTGTATTGGTCTCCTATGATAAAACTAAAATACTGTAGTTTAAAATATAGTTTGTCCTCTTACACGACAATTTATTCTTTACAACAGTGGTCTCAACATTAACACATAAGAATCAACTAGAGGAGATTTTTTAAAAATTATGATACCTAGGCTACCAAGAGACAAATTATATTAGCACTTCTGGGGATTGATACCCAGGTATCAGTACTTTTCAAAACTTCCCAGGTTATTCCAATGTACAAATGTGGTTATGAACCATCACTTTAAGATAAAGCAAACCCTAACAGGTATTCCAGTGATGATATGGTGGTTCCACAAAGCCACTCTAGGTTCTTTGCATCTTTCTGTGCCTCCATCATCCATGCCTGGCACTTATTCTCAAGATCATCACATGTTTCAAGATACCTGCTGAAGCTCCAGCCATTATATTTGCATTCAAGGTGGGAGGGAAATAGGAAAAAGGGTCAAATAATGTAATGCCTAGCTATTATGGACTGAACTATGTCCCTCCAAAATTTATATTTTGAAGCCTTAATCCCCAATGTAAGTATATTTGGAGATAGGGCTTTTAGGGGAAAACTAAGGTTAAATTAGGTCATAAGAATGGAGTTCTAATCTGACTGTATTGGAGACCTTATAAAAAGAGTAGCAGAGAGATATTTCTTTTTCTTACTCAATCAGGCCAGTAAAAATACAGTGAGAAGGTGGCCATCTGCAAACCTGAAGAAGTTATCCCAGAGAACCAAGTTGACTGGCATCCTGATCTTGGACTTAAATAACTTTATGTTGTTTAAGTGGCCAAACTGTGGTATTTTTAAAAAGATTTTATTTATTATTTTTAGAGAGAGAGGGGAAGGGAGAGAGGAAGAGAGGGAGAGAGACATCTATGTGTGACTGACTTTCACCTGCCTCCAGCTATGAACCTGGCTGGAGATCTGACTTGCAACCTGGTTATGTGCCCTGGCTGGGAATTGACCCAGCAACCTTTGGGTTTGCAGGCCAGTGAGTTATCCACTCTGCCACCAGCCAGGGCTTATGGTATTTTTTATGACCAACTGAGTCAGCGGCCTTACATCACCCTTCCCAGAAGTTTCATTGTGCTTCTGTTTCTATCTCATTGGCCCGAATATCATCATATGGCCACCCCTAATGCAAAACAAACTGGAAAAAGCAGACTTTTTGCTGGGTTCACTGCCACCTCAAAGAAAATCAAGGTTCTATGACTAAGGAAAAAGGGAGGAAATAGTATTTAGTGGAAAGTAGTCTTATGCCACAATGTCCTAATAAGAAAAAGAGATAGTGAGAGGGGGATGGACAGTGAAAGAACACCAGAAACAAAGTGATAGCTTTGTGAAGCTTGAATAAACTTGCATTACATATTAGGGAGCACCAGAAACAAAAGGCAGTATTCCTGGATTAGAGTTTCCCCAGGACCAAGCATCGCACCTCCCTTCTGCAACATCATAGCTGTTGATAAAGAGGCCCCACGTAAGGTCCAGCTGTTGGAAGAACAGCCACAGCCTTTGGGATGACAAATAAGTTTGCACAAGGGTCCCCAGGGACAAGCAGTGTTCTAGGGACTTTATCATACACACTGAGGAAGCTAATAGGCAAGCCTTTTCCAGGCCAGTATGAGAAGGGCTCGGTGGAAGCTGGAGAAAGCTGTGAGTAGACATTGGAATAGACATTGCCTGACATACAGATCAGAAGCCTCTCTCCGTTCACTGAGCAAAGATCTGAAGACTTACTCAGATAATGTCATACATGGTATTTAGTGCTGAACAGATAGATGAGGTCCCTGCTGTCACAGAGATTACCTATCAGGCTGGGAAGACACACAGTAAACAAACAACAAATAAGACAGTTTCAAATAGGGTAATGGAAGGGGGGACAGCACTGATAGGCATCAGGGGATTCTTTTTGGAGAGGAAGTATTAAGAGTCAAGAGCTAAACAAGGAAAAGGGACTGGACACAGGAGACTAGGGAAAGAATGTTCCAGCTGAAGTGTGAAGGGAGCTGAGCAAAAAGGAAACCGTGAATGTGTAGCACTGTATACAGGAGGGGCCAGGAGGTCAGGTCAGAGCTAGGTCATGGAAGGCAAATAGAACAGAGGGAGACATTGGAGTTTCATGTAAGGACAATGGGGAAGCCTCAGGACAATTTTAAGCCAGGGAGAGATACCATCTGATTATTATTTATTTACTTATTTATTTGAAAAGATAGAAAAAATGTATTTAATATATTTATCATAGGGGCTCAAGCAGAGACTTAATTTAAAAAGCAGGAACAAAACAAGTATGACAGCACAGCTGAAGATACAGAGTCCTATACAGAAATTAAGACAAGGACAGAGCATCTAAGGGAGAAAGAAAAAATGGCACCAGGAGAGGGGCTGAACATTAGGGTCAGGGCTTCTGGCTAGAGACTTGTTTTGCACAGGTTCTTCTTAAAGGCAGTGGGGTTTTTCCAGAGCTCCACAGCATGTGTGTTCAATGGGCTATCAATGTTGGATTTTCCTAGCAGGCTGTGAACAGAGGACAGGATGGTCCTGATGTCATGCAAGGCAGACCACTCATTCTTCAGGATGTTCCAGCAGATATCCAGGCAGGTGCTCATGTTGGACTGGTTGCAGGGGTGGCAGCTGGGTTGTGGTTCTGAGAGGCCATTCAGGCAGCACTGGCAGAGACAGGAACTCAGAGAACACACTATAATTACCCCATTACTTTTAAAAATATTCCTTCGGCCATGTGGATAGTGGAAACAGGGAGATCAGTTTGGAGGGTTTGCATTGGTTCAGACAGACATGGCTAGGGGTTAGTTTTGAAAAATAGAGGTTGGCAAACTAGAGCCTGGGGCGCACTGCTTTTCCCTAACAATGTTTTACTGGAATATAGACATGCCCATCCTTGCATGTTGTCTCTGGCTGTTTTTGAACTAAAGGCAAGTTTGAGTAACTGTAACAAAGACGCTATGGCCCTCAAGGATGAAAATGTTTACTCTCTGGCTTTTAAAGGAAAAGTTTGCCAAACCCTGGACTAAAGAGGGGAGGGGATGATGGGGACATATGTTGGATGGGGAGAGACTGGGATGTATGCTGGACATAGAGCCAGTAGGATTAATTAGATTGAATATGAGGGAAGGAAAAGACAGGATTCAAGGTCTAGGCTTTGGGCTTGAAGACTTGGTGGATGACATTGCCATTTACTGAGATGAGAGGCTTATGTTTGGGAAGGAAAACCAAGATGATTTTCTAAGTATGCTGTGCTGAGATGCCTGTTAGGCACACTGACATACAGAGCAGAGAACATCTTCCTGCACATGGGTCCATTGGATTTTCATGACATTCATATAACTCAGTGGCTGTTATGGATTTATTCAATAAGTGGCCCAACTTTCTCATACAGAGAAGCATAGTCATTGGAAGAGTCAAGAACCAAGGGACAGGCATTTAGAGGTACTTACGCAGGGGCCCATGCTATTCTCAGAAATAAAAAGATAACAAGAAGAGATAATGTGATGAGAATTAGCTTTGAATTTGGCCAGAAGGGCCAAGCAATGAGTAAGGTGGCATTAATACCCTTTTACTAACTAGTAGAATTAGGACCAGCATTGTACTTGTGTATCCACTTAAATGGTACAAGTTAAGATGCTGGGCTTTGGTTTTATCTGCAAAGTAGTTTCCCTCTCTGAGCTACATGTCATTATCTCAGATCCATACATAATTGCCCAAATTATATGAAATCACCAGTAAGACATGAATATTGCCATTCATGCTTCCAGATAACACCATCTACTCTGTCACCCAAGTTACAAGCCTTAGAATATTCCTCCTTTTTGTATCTATTTCTCTGTTTCTCTCTCCTTTGAAATGTCTCCCAGATCATCAGTCCTTATTCTCTTAGCCTTGACTAAAGCACTGGCTGTTTCATTGGTCACCCACTGTAGTGACCCTGAGAAGAAAGACACTGCTAAGCCTTTGCCTGGTGGCTAACTAGCCTCAAATTTAAAATAAATAAATAAATACATACACGAATAAAAGGGAGAGCCTGGCAGCCATTTCTGCACAGAGGCCTTTCACACAAACTATACTTCAGACAGAGACCTCCTTGCTAAACCACCAGCCTGTGCTGTTTCTGCTGTCTGAGCCAGCCCTTATAAAGGTTCCCTGGAATTCTATTTCAACCAATAATATTTCGGCTTTTCCCATCTAATCAGAGCTGCACAACTCAGAGGAGCTCTACTCTGACCAATTAGGGCAGTGCCTTTTGGGCTAAACTGTGAGGATTCAGAGCCCTCATCTGCGTAAGGACACACTAATCAGGAACAAGGGGTGGGGACTCCTGTCCATACAAGCCAGCTCCCCTCTGACTCAGGGAGCATATTTTCTCTTTTCATTAAAGAAACAAGAATGTATCTTTCTGGCTAAAACAACAAGGAAGATGTCTCACTAGAGCACAGCAAAGCAGATCATCACAGAATGGGCCAGGATCTTCTGGCCCCAGAGCTACTTTACAGCTCTGCTGTATCATAATTGAGCTGTTTGCGTTGAATAAAGTTTTCTTCACTGCAACTCAAACTGGGGAATTCCTGGTGGTGTTTGAATTGGTGCCAATGACCATCAGTTAACAGCGCTCACTTGGCTTCTCCAGTGACTATCCTAAGACACACGTTGCATTATGTATGTGTCCTGGAACAATGTTTAAACAATGATTTTTTTGTTCGCCAATAACTGCAGCTCCCTTCTCCTTCGGCATAGGCTTTTGATAGCTATGCTGTTCTGGTCCTCTTGCACCAGTCACAAGTGGACAGATGACCCAGGTATGGGCTAATAAGAAAATACATTCCCACCCTTCCAGCTCCAAAGATTTAGTTAGCTCCTGTGACAGCAAAAGAAGAGAGCTTATCTTTCCTTTCAAGTGCAACTTTTAGGTTAATTGAGCAGCTGGCTGACAGATAAACAGGGATTAATTAGACACACAAAGAAAGGAAAAGTGCTGCAGGCAGAGGATATAGCTGGTGAAAAGGACTGGCATAAGAAAGACAAGGGGACACAGCAGGCACTGAGGCTGGCACAGCTGCTAGGAAGTGAAGAGGGCAAGTGGAGGGGATTGCATGATACTGTCAGCAGCAGCTGCAAACTCACAGCAATAATACATGTATGCCAGGCACTGCTGCAGCCATTGTACATACACTCACCCATTCAACTCTACAGTGATGTAAAGTGGCCAGTATTATTAGCAACCTAATTTTACATTGTAAAGGAAGTAAGGCAAAAGAAAAAACCAGGTTAGTAACTTTTGAGGCCCTATGCCACTGTGTAAGAAGGGCATAGATACAAAGGAGGAAAAACAAAATATAATAAGCAAATTTAAGACCAGATACTAGGCCCAGGCATAACCCCACCATTATGATAATGAGCAATGTGGCTGGTTGTGGATTAAAACCTGGTTTGACCTAAAGAGCTCACAACCATTTTTCCCCACTGGTGCAGTAATTAATGTCCCTTAATCAGCACTGCTCCAGGATGGTTCTATTCAAGGCAGATCCTACTCACTTATTCCACCTTCCTCAATAGATCCAAGCTCTATTACAAGTTCAGAATCAGTATAGCATTGAGGAGAAGCATTACTAATTACCACCTGAATCTCAGACCTGTGACCACTCTGGCCTACAAGCAGCAGGTTCTTTCTTGGGTGTGTTTCATACTCCTTCTGCTGTTTTTCCAAATGGCTGCATTTAGTTTCAAAACAATTTATAGTTACATTAAATATTAAAGGTACTTTGCAGGTGGTGTTTACCATGTGAAAAATTAACAAACGTATGTTGTGATGTATAAAGTGGCAAAAACTAATTTGGAGTGGTTGGTGGTTTGAGCTAAATGACAATTATAATATACTTATTTTCATATTTTAATAAGGCAGCATCTTTAGTGCAGCTGTGTTCCATGATTAGGCAGGAGGATCATACAAGTGCCAGTGGGGCACTTGAGTCATGGATGGAAAGCACTCCTTTAACCTCTGCATCGCACCAGTAGCCATTTGTGAAGGCCAGGGTCCATGGTCACATGAAGCCCAGGCCTACATGGTGGCTTATTTTATTATAATAGCATTACATTACTATTTTTATTATGAGGCCTTTACAGGGTTCCCAGTACTGTGATAAGCACTCTGTATTCATTACATGACATATTTATTCTTTCTACAAATGTGTATGGAGTATCCACACTGAGTCAGGCATTGTGCACAAGAGAGCCCCAATTTCTGTCCTCTTGGGGTTTACACACCAATAGGGAAGGCAGACAAGAAGCAAATAAGCAGACTCAGAAATAACTATAGATGGCTATTAGCACCATGAAAGAAATATTAATGTGTAGAGACATAGAGTGACAATGGATCGGGAGAGTTGGTGAGGAAAGGCCACTTTGAGGAAATGACATTAAGCTGAAGCCTAAAAGATAGCAGGGGTCAGGCATGAGGAGGGCCAAGGAACAGGCATTCTAGGCAGAAGGAAGTGTAAGTGCAAAGGCTCTGGGGTAGAAAAGAAATGGGCCTAGAAACTGACAGCTGGCCAATGTCACCATAGAGAGCTGAGAGCAAAGGAGGAAGTAGGTAATATAATTCTCATTTTATAGATAAGGACTCCATGGCTTAGAGAGGATAATTCCAACTGCGGCCACACAGCCAGTTTCTGATTTGGTAGGTCTGGGGTGAAGCCTGAGTCTTTGTACTTCTAACAACCTCCTCAGTGAGGCTGATGATGCTGATCTGCAGACCACTGCCTGATACCAAGGCTTATTGAGATTCTATGCTTTTATTGTAAGAATGGTAACAGAAGCTAGAAGCTATGATGTGTCTAGCACTTTTTCTGTGCCAGGCACTGATGTTTGTGCTTATTTTATACAGTTGACCCTTAAGTAATTCAAAGATTAGAGGCATTGATACCCCCAAGTCAATTAAGTTTTGATTCCTCCAAAACTTAATTACTAATAGTCTACTGTTGTTTAGAAGCCTTACCAATAACATAAAACAGTTGCTTAAAACATATTTTATGTTACATGTGTTATATACTGTGTTCTTAGAATAAAGCATAGACCTGCACAGTTTAAATCCACATTGTTCAAGATTCAACTGTATGTTGAAATTCAGAGCAACCCTTTGAGATAGGTAGTGTTAGAGTAGGCAGTTGGTAGGTATTAATGAGAGAGGAGGGAGCCAAAGGACAGTCACCCTGGGCAGTAACCATCATTTCACCAAACAGACAACATCATACTTGTCAAGCTTTTCAGCCACCCTCCCCCTTGGAGTCCTCCAAATTAATGGGGAGAGGAGAGATGAGTAAAGAATATTCCGTTTACTAAGTACATACACAGTCAAAGCTGGATGATGAAGCAGAACTGTGCAGTAGGAGCCAAAGCAGCCACTGTGAAAGGAGAAGAGACTAGCCTGGGAAAGTCTGGGAAAAGAATAGGATTGGAGAAGGGCATAAGTCCTAGAGAATCCAGGAAAGTGACTGGATGGAAGAAGACATGAACCCAAGCCCAGAAAGGGCCAGGAAGAGATTGCATCTTTTGAAAGAAGGTTTGCTCTTTCCCAAACCCAAGGAAATATAGGGAAGCCTGACAAAGAACTCAGCACACACCCTCCTTGAAGGTTGCCTGTGCCCTTCCTTCTATCAGGCACACACTTTGCCTTCTTTCCTCCTAAATTATAAGGGTCCCTATGAGAATTACAACCAGGGAAGCAGTAGACAGCAGCAGAGGGCCCTCCTTTTGCCTCTGTAATTTCTTTTCCTCAGTCCACACAGCTAGTGGCTTATCACTTGCCCTTTCTCTGCTTCTCAGAGGCTGTATCATCACTTTTCACTCTAATAAATCCTGCCACTATCACTTAGAACTCCTACATGAGTGTCCCTGAAATTCTTTTCCCACAACACCACTGAAGAACCTATTTTCTCTGGTAATAGTATGATTATCTACATATTTCTACTCCTATAGATGGGGAACTTGAGGCATTGAGAAATAAGTAACTTGCCTAAGTTGCCCCAGCTAGTTCGTTATGGAACTAGAATTTGAATGCAGCACTTGGACTTCTGATTTGCCCACCTGCCTCTCTGTGGAAAGCATTTCTTTTTCCCATGTCTCCGTACCATTCAGTCAAGTAATTAATTAAATAACTTACTGATTAACCTTGCCATCTGCCATACCTCCCCAGCCCCTATGGCATTGAAGTGGTTAGCTCTACACTACACTAAGGGTTCCTTTTTTTCCTTGCTCCTGTTCCTGATTAATTCAACAAATGGTCAAAGGAGTACATGTTCCTGGAGTTCCCTCTAACTAATGGGCTTGTTACAGGCATCCAGAGAGAGCCCATTGAACATCTACTTGGCGCATTTCTCACAAGGTCCCCTTGTGTTTACTAATTTCATACCCTTGGTGGGGAAGCAGGCAGTGCCCTACCCCAGCCCCATGACTGATGTTAAGGGAGCACCTGTGATGGACCAGGTGTTGGGCTAAAGACTCTTCAAACCCTTATAACTGTGCCACAAAGGAGACATTATCAACATGGATAGAGAAACTGAGGTTCAGAGAAGCAAAAAATAAATAAATAAAAATTTAAAAAGCTCCATGTCCCATTGCTGGCAATGGGGGATGCCAGGATTTGATTTCATGGGGTATCTGGATCCTGAGTCTATATTCTTCATAATCTCTCTGGCTCTATCAGGATTATCTGTAATGAAAGGCCCAGAAAGACTAGGCTCAGGGCCACATAGCTGGTGTGAGAAGGTCCAGGCTCAGTGGCAACTGCACTGGAAGAATACTCAGATTCTGAGAAGGGAAGGAAGGGAAGGAGCAAATCACTCCACCCTTTCAGTCCCTCCAAGTCCATCTGTGACAGATAAGAAACTAAGATCTGAGATGGGAAGTGATTAATTTCTTTTTTATGTATTAATCCAGGCTTTCTCAACCTTGGCACTATAGACATTTTTTTTTTTTTTAATTTAACCACTTTGTTAATATTAAGATAACAACTGGCAGCATGTGTTTCTTGCTAATAAAAAGTATGAGCTTTCCAGCAAAAATTGATATTTGGAGAACTGGGGTCCTCTACTGTGTGTACAACAGCTTCCCTATGTTTAAAGACTCTAATGATGAGCTCAGTGCTGATATTAACAAATGTGACCTTTTGATATTGTATCAGAAAATGTGTCAACATTTAAAATAACTTCATAAGGCAGTGGACAACTATTTTCTAAAAGTTTGTTGCATGTTACAAAATCATGTATGAGTGAAGATCCATTTAAAACACAACATAAACCAATTGATTTTACCATAATGTGCTGAAAATATTTACTGATCTTGTTTCAGATTTTATATTGCAACTAATCTTTAAACAACTAGCACTTGTCGAATTTTTGATTTGTATCAAAATGTCACAGTTGTCTAAAATAGCTATTAATATTCTCCTTCCTTTTCCAACTGTGCGAGCTAGATTATTTCCATATACTACCACTAAAACAACACATCACAGCAAATGAAATATAGAGATTTAAAAATTCTGATTATTTTCTCCTTTAAATTTATTTTTATTTCTTTTCATTTTTAATTGCAATTGACATATGGTATTATATTATTTTGTGATGTACAAAATAGTGATTAGATATTTATATAGCTTGCAATATTATCACTCTAATAAGTTTACTACCCATCTGACAACATACATGATTTTACAATATTATTAACTATATTCATGAGCTGTACTTTATTATCCCTGTGACTATTTTTATAACTGCCAACTTGTACTTTTTAATCCTTCATCTTTTTTCACCTATAGCCCTACCACCTTCCATTTGGTGACCATTGAGTTGTTCTCTGTACATATGAGTTTGTTTCTGTTTTACCTGTTCACTTATTTCTTTTAGATTTCACATATAAGTGAAATCATATGATATTTGTCTTTCTGTATCCAACTTATCTCACTCAGCATAATAGTCCATCTATCTTGATCTATCCATCTTGCTGCAAATGGCAAGCTTTCTTTTTTTATGGACAAACAATATTCCACTGTATAAATGAACTGCCTCTTCTTTTCTCTCATTTATTTTATTGTTGTTCAATTACAGTTGTCCCAATTTCCCCCCATTGCTCTTCCCTGCCCTACCCACTTCCCTGCTCCCACAACCAATCCCCACCTTGTTGTTCATTCCATGAGTTCTTTGTACTTGATTCTTGATTAGACCCTTCTCCTTCTTTCCCACCTCTTCTTTATCCACTAATCTATCAATGGACACTTATGTTGTTTCTATATCTTGGCTATTGTAAATAATGCTGCAGTAAACATATAAACATATAAACAGAATTGCTGGGTCATATGGTAGTTCTGTTTTTAGTTTTGTGAGGAAACTTCCATATTGTTTTCCACAGTGGCTACACCAATTTACAATCCCACTAAGAGTACATGAGGATTCCCTTTTCTCCACATCCTCACCAACATTTGTTGTTTGTTGATTGATAATAGCAATCCTTGTAGGTATGAGGTGATATATAGTTATATTTTTAATTTCCATTTCCCTAATAATTAGTGATGTTGAACATCTTTTGTATATGTCTATTGACCATATATATATGTCTTCTTTGGAAAAATGTCTATTCAGGTCCTCTATTTTTTAGTTGGATTGGTTGGTGGTTTTCTTGGGTTAAGTTGTATGAGTTCCTAATATATTTTTTATATTAACCCTTTATTATATGTATCATTGACAAATATCTTTTCTATTCAGTAGGTTTTCTTTTCACTTTGTTGATGGCTTTCAAAACTGTGCAGAAGCTTTTAAGTTTGATGGATTCGATTTATTTATTCTTCCTTTTGTTTCCCTTGTCCATATTCAAGGAGTCATATCCAAAAAGGTTCTGCTAAGAATGATAACAGGGAGTTTACTGCCTATATTTTCTCCTAGGACTTTTATGTTTTCAGGTCTTACATTTATGTCTTTAATCCATTTTGAGTTTATTCTTATATAGGTTGTAAAAGTGGTCTAGTTTCATTGATTTGCATATATTTGTCCATTTTCCAAATATCTTTTATGGAATAGGTGCTTCAACACATTGTATGTTCTTAAGCCCTTTGTCATAGATTAATTGACCATATAGTTGTGAGTTTATTTCTGGGCTATCTATTCTGTTCTATTGATCTATGTGTCAGTCTATTTTATGCCAGTACCATGCTGTTTTGATTACATAGCCTTTGTCTTATGGTATAGTTTGAATTTAGGGTATGGTACCTTGAACTTTGCTCTTCTTCCTCAAACTTGCTTGACTATTTGGGGTCTTCTGTGGTTCCATATAAATTTTACAATTTGATTTGTTTTGGTTCTAGAAAAAAATGCTGCTGGCATTTTAATAGGAATTGCATTGAAAGTATAGATTTTTTTGAATAGTTGAATAGTATGGACATTTTAATGGTGTTATTCTTTCTTTCCATGAGCATGGAGAGGTACATTTATTTGTACCTTCTTCAATTTTTTCTTCAACATCTTACAGTTTTCATAGTCAGTTTTTTTAACCCCAGGGGTTAAAATTCTTTCTAGTCATTTTATTATTTTTGATACAATTGGTGTATAAAAATGCAACCAGTTTCTGAATGTTAATTGTGTATCTTATTACTTTATTGGATTCATTTATTTTTTCTAATAGTTTCTTGGTGCATTCTTTAGGGTTCTCACCTGCAAATGATGACGGTTTTACTTCTCTCTTTCCACTTTGGATGACTTTTATTTCTTTTTCTTGTCTGACTGCTGTGGCTAGAAATTCTAACACCTTGTTGAATAAAATTGGTGACATTTTTGTCTTGTTCTTGATCATGATATAAAAAATCTTGCAGCAGTTAGCCATAGGTTTGTCATATATGACCTTTATTATATTGAAGTATATTCCCTCTATCCCCACTTTGCTAAGAGCAAAGTGCTGGATTTTGTCAAATGTTTTTTCTTCTTCTATTTATATGATTATATTATTTTATCCTTCATTTTGTTTATGTGGTGTATCATGTTTACAGATATTGAGCCAGGCTTGCACCTTAGGAATAAATCCCAGCTCTGCTCCTCCTACCTGTCTGAATAAGTATTTCCTCTTTATATCTTTTTGTTTTTGTTGGACTTCTGTGCAGCTCAATATTCTGGAATTTCTGGTTATCTCTAGTTTTGAGGTAGATGTACCTGATTCTGGTTGTGGAGGCATGTCTATCTATGCCTCTATCTTGGATTCTCTCCTGTAGCATAAAGCTAATTATAATGTATCTTGGTGTGGTCCTCTTTGGGTTCATCTTATTTGTGCTTTCTGTGATTCATGGACTTGTATGTCTTCTTTCACAAGGTTAGGAAAGTTTTTAATCATTATTTTTCAAAGTGCTTTTTAATATCATGCTCTTTGTCTTTCCCTTTTGGTGGCCCTATTATGCAAATGTTATGCTTGCTGTTGTTCCAGAAATTCTTTAAACTATCCTCAATTTTTTAAAATTCTTTTTTCTTTTTGCTGTTCTGATTGTGTGCTACCCACTATCTTGTTTTTCAGATTGTTGTTTCAGTTCTCTGCTTTATCTAACCTACTGTTAATTCCTTCTAGCATATTCTTCCTTTCTGACTAGTTGTTTTGGTTTTGTTTTATTTTTTAATCCTCACCCAATGACATGTTTACTGATGAGAAAGCAAGAAAGAGAGAAACACTGATCAATTACCTCCCACATACTCCATGACCAAGGATTGAACCCACAACCTAGGTATGTGCCCTGACTGGGAATCAAGCCCACAACCCTTGGGGTATGGAACAATGCTCCAATCAACTCCACTTGGCCAAGGCCACTTTTATTTTTGTTTTATATCATTTTGTAATATTTTCTATCTGTTTTAGAAGTTCTTAATGAGTTCATCTAGCCTTCTAAGTTCATTGAGCATTTTCATAATTAGTAGATTGCTTATTTCCAGTTCATTTAGTTCTTTTAAAGGAATGCTGTTCTGCTTTTTCATTTGGAAAATATTCCTTTGTCTCCTAATTTTGGCTGACTTGCTGTGTTTGTGTCTGTGTATTAGGCAGAGCTGCTACATTTTCTGGTCTTGTCAGAGTTGTCTTATGCAGTAGGTATCCTGTGGGGACCAGTGGTACAGTGTCCTTGATCTCTTGAGCTGGGTGCTCCAAGGGCCTCTCTTGCATGAACTGTGTGTGCCCTCCTGTTGAAGTTGAACCTTGATTACTGTTGGTATGTCTGTGAGAGGGGTTGTCATCTCAGGATGACTGGCTATGATGGCTGACCATGACTGAAGCTGACAAGCTATTTGTGTGAAGGCTGACCCTATGGAGTGAAAGTTAGTTTTAGTGAGGTTCTGGTGCCAGCCAATTCTGCCCTTTGGGTGTGTAATTTGTGGAGCTTTCTTGGAGGAACTCTATTGCAAGCTAAGTTTAGTCACTATTTGTTCTGGGCTTGGGGACACATGGTAATTTGTATTTATTTGCCACTTGTGCTGGGCTTAGAGATGCTTGAGAGAGGCCATGTTGTGAATAAAAGCTGGCTGCTAGTTGTGCCACACTTGGGATCCTTTGGTATACACCACAGTATGAGCTGAAGCCAGCCTCCACTGAAGCTGGGCTTGTGGCTGTTTAGTTGCTGCTATGTTCCAAGCCAAGACTGACCACCACTTATGCAAGACTTGAGACTACCTGATGGGAGTTACAATGCAAAAGTTGCCACTTTTGCTGGACTTCGGGCTACTTGGCTAGAGATACAAGGCATAATCAGGCCAGCTGCTGCTTGTTTGGGGTTTGTAGACCTTTGAGAAATTTTATGAAAGTCCTCGGGGTAAGCTGAGGAAGGCTGCTTGTGTGAAGTGTCTGCTAAATGTGGGGGATGGGGAGTTGTGTGAGTTAGATGGGGCAGGGTTTCAGAGAATCACCACGGTGAATTTAACAGTGTTATGCAGGTTAATAGAGAATACATATTTGGCATCATTCTGCACTGGGCTGGCTGGTTAGGAAGTGAGTTCAACAAAGGAATAATGGAACCTGCCATATCTTCATTACCAGAAGAGAACTTCCCTGACCTCTGACCCTCCAGCCTTCACTCTGAAGCTAGTCAACTTAGTTCCCCACACCATATGTCCCTGGTACTTCCTAAGCTTCTGCCCCTGCATTGAGGATTAGAATTAATGACTTGATGAGCAAGTAAGTCTGCATGCGACCCTTCAAAAGAATGTCCAGGTCTCCAGAAGCCCTCTGTCTCACTCATACACAATCCCCTTTGATTTTCATAGAGAGATATTATAGGGACTTTTTCTTGGCACTGGTGTTCCAAACTGAAGAGCCTAGTGTGAGGTTGTGATCCCTCACTCTACGGGTGGATCTCTGCAGCTGAGATACCCCTCCATATTCTTAATGACCACACAGTGGATGTAGGACTTGTTCTGCATCTGTACCCCTCCTACTAGTCTCAATTTGTCTTTATCTGAGTATCTGTAGTTATGGGACTTCTGTTCAGCTAGACTTTAGGTTTTTCTCAATGATGTCTGTTTTATAGTTTAGTTGTAATTTTGATGTAGTCCTGGGAGGAGGCAAGTACATCATTTACCTACACTGCCATCTTGACCAGATCATTTACCTACACTGCCATCTTGACCAGAAGTCTCTTACTATTTTTAATTAAGACAGACATTGAAAATATCTGCAAATGTAAGACCACAACTATTTTTACTCATTTTATTGTCTTAAATATATAGTTATTTTTCATTAAAAGATGATATATTGTATATGTTTATAGACTGAATATTTGTATGTTGAAGTCTTAACCATCCATCCTATTAAGAGAAGTGTTTGGGAGGTGAGTAAGTCATGAGAGTGGAGCCTTCATAAATGGAATCAGTGCTCTTTAAAAAAAAATACCACAGATCTCTCTGACTTTCATGTGAGAACACAAGGAGAAGACAGCAGTTTGCAATTTTAAAGGATGACCTCAGCAAAATTCAACTATCCTGGCACCCCAATCTCAGGCTTCCAGATGCTATAACAGTGAGAAGTAAATTTCTGTTGTTTATAAGTCACTTAGTTTGTGGTATTATGGTAGTCCAAACCAACAAAGACAATATGTTAACATGTAATGAGTTTATTATTACTATTTTAATGAATTAACAAATAAATATCTTAAACCTACATTTATAAAAGATTTTCAGAATTCTGTTGTTTTAAGTGTATAGAGTTCTTAGATCCAAATTTAGTTTGAGTACACCTAGACAAACTATTTTAGGCATAAACCTACTTAGTTTTTCCCTTAAAAAGTATCAAGAACATCCTTTCATGTCAAATATTCTATCCAGTAACATAAATAATAGCTACCTTAGAATGTACCCAGAGATTGTGCTAAGAAATTTGTATACTTTAACTCATTTTTTTCACTCTTCATAAATGAGCTTGTTTGCCCTATACTACAAATGAGGAAACTGAGACACAGAGTAGTTAAGCCACTTGCCCAAGGATATGCAGCTAATTAGGTGATCCAGAAGGTTTTGAACACAGATACTATGATCCTAGAGCTTATAGATTTCTTAGTAATCAAAAGTAAGGAAATTCCAAGTTCTCTGTGAATAAATTCACATTGAATGACTATAGTAGTATATAGACCTTTGGTTAGGAATAATTACAGTGTAATTTTGGGAAGTTGAAGTATGGACCATGAATTATTAATCACCCTAAGTAATCTGTGGTTTTGGTATACCTGTCATTTTTGCACAGACCTTCTAATACCTGAAAAAAAACACAATCAGGAAGGATCTACTACTTGCCTACACAGTATTTCAAGTTTTTAGGTGAAAGCCAATGGTTTCCCTATAAAACTATGAGGGGTAACTTCCCTAACTTCACCTCTACCCCCAAATCCAGCATCTGTCTTCTTATATATTCTCTTATGACCTTTTTCTTAGCCCATATACCCCAGTTTTTAGTAATATATCCTTAGTCTGGATTGCTCAAACCCCTCCGTAGACTATGTGCTCCAAGAGAACAGTGATGCTAGCAACTTGCACACATCCTTCCATCCTCTGAATTTAGGACAGTGTCTGGCACACAATTACTGCTCAGTAAACAGGAATGAGTGACTGGAATGCAGATACTCTCAGATCCCTTTAGCACTTGCACATCATCTCCAGATGTGCTCTAGCTTCCACCATCCTGGATCTGTGCCTCTTTCTGGGACTGCTGAGCCAGCTTGTCTGTGTCAGTGGGGAGCTAGAAGTACCTGAAAACTTCTGTGCTTCTCAGGACAGCCATTAATCAATGACTAATGGGTGAGAGTAGCAAGTTTAAATACTCCAACCCTGTCCCCCTTCATCAAGACACTCTGAGTGTGCATTACTATTATTTCAAAGCCCTGCTAATAGGACAGAGTCAAAGGCATCCTCAGTGGGAAATAGCTGATACTACACCTTAGCCTGCTCCTTTCCTATCTCCCTTCCTGCCACCCTATCAGTTTTCCCTGCAACAATTCCTAGTAAGTCAAACAAATCCTTGCCTCCAGTTCTGTTTCTGGGAAATTCAACCTATGATACACTGGGACTATGTTGATCACCTCTATACACTTCATGTCTTTTAGACACTTTATATTTGTTGTGTGAATGAGTGTTAGCATCTCATTTACAACCCTAGAGTTCTGGAGCAATATTTAGAGTGGAATGGCTAGGAAAGAACCTCTCCAACAATACTTCTTAGAAATTTTGACAATTAAGACCTTGGGAGTGTAGATCAACAGTGCTATGCTAAAGCTAGTTTATACTGGCTTGTGAGAGCCAATTATTAAATATTCAGGATTTTTGTAAAGTTGTTGTTAAAATGTTTAGTATGTTAAACTTGGACATGGTGGGTGTATTTACACCACTGAAGTTAGCAGATGCTACAAATCAGGGTTAGTCTCTACCCTCGCACACTACCACCATCACCCCTCCCTCCCCAGAGTCAGTTTACTACCACACCACTGGTAGTAACACTACAGGGTTAAAAAGACAAAAGCCTATACAACAAATATACATAGTATAGTGGGTAAAACTATGAGTTCTGATGTCACACAGACCTGGGTTCAACCGTATTGTTACTTATCTGTTCTGTGATTTGGAGCAAGTTAATTACTTTATACCTATATTTCCTCAGCTAAACATAAATACTACCTTTTGTCTCTTGACTTTACACATATGAGAAGTGCTTAGCTCAGTGCCTATAATACAGGAACAGCTTAGTGAATGATAGCTATTGTCAACTTAGAAGGACCAAGAAACACAGAAAGGCCCTAAACATGGTCTTGGACACAAGCAACATGGTATCTCCATGTCAGTAGACATTGCTTTTCTCTGGTTGTCAACCCAGTCCTATTAGGTGACCTTGACCAAAAGCTGTGCTTTTAGATGAAGTCTTAAGAAAATTAGCTGCAAGTCCTAGTTCCACACTTATCACCTAGAAATCCCAAGCACCAGATGCTGGCTTGTTTGATGGATATCTCAGAGATGAAATGAGCACTGGCGCTTGGCCTATGTAACTCCTTTTGAGAAAAGACAATCCATTCAAGGAAGAATTGTTTGCAGGCAGCAGAAATCACATTGCCCCTTAGACCAAGACCCACACTCCAGAGGTGTTACAATCCATTGCACTAGACTAGGAACTGCTTCCTGAGTCATTACAATGACACGGAATCGTCCTATCATATTTGGCAATTACGAAACATGAAGTTAGATGCAAAAGGTTATCTGAAACTTCAACAACCCTAGAATGAGGTAGCTGAAGCTCCCATGTCTCCTAGGGACCAGCTTTCCCATACCTGATAGCTCCCTACCACAACCAGCATGATCCCAGCCACAGGAGCATGTTGGGCTTGTGTACATTGCCTTGGGAGCAGCCCCCAGGCAGTGGTGACCAGAGTTAGAGGCTAATTCCCCAGCTTCCCCACCTCTTGGGTGAGACAACTCTGAGCCATATTCTATAGCATCCCCCTGAGGTTACAGGTGGAGTTGAACCCAGTTGGCTAAAGTAATGACCTTACTGTATAATTAAGTTACTTTCCCTTCCCTTCCTGTCTCCACTTCCTGGGTTCACTTCCCAAAAAATTACAGGTACTCACAGCTTTGTCTCAGGGCAGGCCTCTGGGGGAACCTAACCAAAGATAAACATATGCCAATTATTCAACACCTACTATGTTCCAGGCACAGCATTTGGTGCTGTCCTCTATGGACTGGCTTTGTGAAGAATATAGAATACAGTGTAGGATAAGTGAAAGGAAGGGAGCTGAGCTAAGAGTGGCAAAGCAGACTGGATTTCAGATAAAGTTATTTATCTTCTGATCTTCCTCCATCCTACTTGAATTGTGGCATGCAACAGGTACCACACTTGTAAATGTTGGCTGCAAGCATTTTACCAAGATCCAAAGGTATGTGTTTTCTAGGGTTACACAGTGAAATGGAGCAGATGTGTACCAGGGAGCTTGCAGACTGGTCTTTTACTTTTGTATCAATAACAGATAGCAGTTATTAAATTTTCCCTCTTTGTCAGGTACTATGATCAAAGGCGTGTTCATATTCAGTCACCACAACAATGCTATGTGAGAGGTGGATACTATTATATTTCATTTTGCGGATAAGGAAACTGAATCCTAGGGAGGTTAAGTCACCCATCTAAAGATATAAAATACAGACAGCCTGGCTGGTGGCATAGTGGATAAAGTACTGGCCTGCAAACCCAAAGGTCACTGGTTCAATTCCCAGCCAGGGCACATAAACAGGTTGCAAGGCAGGTCTCCAGCCAGGTCTGTGGCTGGAGGCAGGTGAAAGGCAACCATACATTGATATCTCTTTCCCTCTCTGCCTCTCTCCCTTCCCCTCTCTCTCTGAAAATAATAAATAAAATCTGAAAAAATATACATAAATAAATAAAATAAAATACCAGCAAGTGGTGCAACCAGGATTTAAACTTAGATCCCATGCTTCTGACCCATGGCCACTATGGTGCTGGGCCCTGAAGTGTGCTGATGTCATATAGATCAAATTCTCCCACTCCTACCCCTGTGGACCAGAGTTACTGTTCAGTTACCCTAGGGCATAGCCCTTCTCCAATTTGTTGTTTTCAACATGGTGACTCTCATTGAATATTGCAATCCCTGCCCTTTTCTCTACCTTCCTGATTTTGAGACGTTCCCCTAAAACACATTTATTATAGGTACATCAAAGATAGCCCATCAATGTCCATTGACAGAGACCTGGAAACAAGGTATTATGCTTTAGTTTTCCATGGAAAAAAACTAAAGATTACATGTGTCAGTCTGAATGTTGGCTGTGAAACTAGTAATTTCTTTGTCCAAATGACTTAGTCAGCATGAAAGTACTTTGTTCACACTGTCATGGGCCAGGATTTCCTAAAGAAAACACTGCTCAGATCAATGGAATCTTGAAATGAGATTTCCTTCTGTCCTTCAGTTCACAGTCCTCATCAAGTTATTCTGGTATCTTGCTCATTTGCCCTTCTCTATCTTTCTACAGGTGTAAGTGGTCACATGAAACTGAGAGAGGAAAGATGTGTAAACTGGGTCCTTAATCACTGGTTAACTGAGACTCCTGAATGAGCTAGGATCAGAAAATTCTTGGCACTTTCCTGATTGTCCAGGAGACGGGTCAAGATGGCTTGGTTTCCAAAATCTGGCTTTTGTTCGTTGACATTTTGTTCTGTGCTCTCAGTCCTTGAACCAGAGCCTGGCAAGGTCATTCTGACCCCAGGTCATCACCCAGAGGACTGTGAAATAATATGCACAATTAGCTGGCCCCTTTTGAACAGGCCTGGGAGATAAAAGTCTCAGTTGCTAGGGCTCTTGTTGGCTTGCTCAGGGGCCAGTTCTTTTGGCCTGAGAATGACTGTGTGTCCTGAGGGAATAGATCTGGTCTGGGCCTCCATGTCCAGGCTAGAGGGCAGAAGGAAAGGGACAGGTGGGTGAGCCCTGGGGAGACAACTAAGGCGCTGACATCAGCAGTGGCTGTAATTGGCCAGGGAGGCATTAGCAGGAATTCAGAGGGCCAAGAAAAGAGAGACCAAGGTATCTCCTTAACTCTCTTCCTTAAGAGATCAAAATGTTAAGGAGTCAGAATTCAACAGGACTGGATGAGGATGAGGTGAATTAGGATGAGGTGAATTAGGCCAAGTTGTGCAAATACAGAGTCAGATAGTGACTTTATTTAAAATATTAATATTTTGCTTATAATGGAGTTTTTGCATTAATTGGTATTTTTAAAATGTTTCATGGGAATACTATTTATCTTGATTACTAAGATTTTTTTTTATTGTTGTTGTATTACATCCATCCCCTTTTTGCTTCCCTCTGTCCCCCTCCCCACCCACCCATTCCCCCCAAAGTCAATCCCACCTGTTGTCCATGTCCATGGTTCCTTTATACTAGGTTCTTGTCTAAACTGCTCCCCTTCCTTGCCTCTGCCTCCCCCTCCCCCC
>PVIW01012711.1:0-30727 GCA_004026585.1 Noctilio leporinus
CCCCTTTCCCCCTGACCACTGAAGGCCTATTCCTTGTATTCATATACTTGGTTCTGTTTTGCTTGTTGTTAGTTTCACTCATTATTGTCCCGTAATGGGTGAGATCATATGATACTTGTCCTTCACTGACTGGCTTATTTCACTAAGCATAATACTCTCCAGTTCCATCCATGTTGTTGCAAAGGGTACAAGTTCCTTCTTTCTTTCTGCTATATAGAATTCCATTGTGTTAATGTACCCAAGTTTTTTGATCCAATCATCCACTGATGGGCACTTAGGCTGTTTCCAGCACTTGGCTATTGGAAATAGTGCTGCTATGAACATAGGTGTGCATAGGTTCTTATGAATTGGTGTTTCAGGATTCTTTGGGTATAGTCCAAGTAGTGGAATTGCTGAATCAAAAGGCAGTTCCATTTTTAGTTTTTTAAGGAAACCCCATACTTTTCCACAGTGACTGCACCAGCCTACATTCCCACCAACAGTGTATGAGGGTTCCCTTTGCCCTGCATCCTCGCCAACACTTGTTGTTTGTTGATTTGCTGATGATTGCCATTCTGACTGGTGTGAGGTGGTATCTTCTTGTGGTTTTAATTTGCATCTCTCTGATGACTAGTGATGTTGAGCATTCGTTCATATGCCTCTGGGCCCTTTGTATCTCTTCCTCAGTGAGTTGTCTGTTCAGGTCCTTTGCCCATTTTTTAATTGGGCTGTCTGTCTCCCTGGTGTTGATTCACATTAGTTCTTTATATATTTTGGAGATCAGACCCTTGTCTGAGGTATCATTGGCAATTATGTTTTCCCATACAGTTGGTTCCCTTTGTAATTCAGAATTTTAACTATCAGCAGTGACTGCTGCATGAATAAGAAACAAAAAGAGCATTTGCTGTATGTGCTCATTTCTTATAGGAAATTGGTGGGAATCAGCTCAACCAATGACTGTTTCTGTTCATTCATCTGCTGACAAGCACATAGCTTATAGAATCAGAGAATCACAAACTATTGGAGCCAGTGAGGGCTTTGGGGATCTTATAAGTAAACCCAGTTATTACGCAGATGATAAAACTGAGACCTAGAGAGGAAACCTGAGTTGTGTGAGGTCACATAGCTAGTTCTACCAGGTAGCAAGATTTACTTGGAATGAACCAATGTCTACTTAATTCAGCAAGGAGGTCTTGTAGGGGAAGGCAGATGTGTTCTAGGCCATCTCATATACTACTCACTATATCAGTTTTCCTCATTACATAGTCCCTACCCCTCTAATGGGATACAACTTTATATAATATTTTTAAAAGATTGTATTTATTATTTTCAGGGAGAGGGGAAGGGAGAGAGGCAGAGAGGTAGAGAAACATCAATATATGATTGCCTTTCACCTGCTTCCAGCCATGGACCTGTTTGGAGACCTGGCTTGCAACCTGGTTATGTGCCCTGGCTGGGGAATCAAACCAGCAATCTCTGGGTTTGCAGGCCGGTGCCTTATCCACTGTGCCACCAGCCAGGGCCAACTTTATAGAATTTTTAATGTATAAGATCTTACATAGTAGTTGTCTTCTTTGCCTCTTTGACCATAGGGAGTAGACAGAAGGGGTTGTAACCTGAGCACAGATGGGATGGCAGAAAGTAAAGGGAGCTCTGCAGGATAGCAATGTTCATTCATATGTGTGTGTGTGTTTGTGTGTGTGTGTGTCTGTATATCCAACTGAGATTAAACCCTGAAGCAGGACTCAACCTTGCCTCCTACTCCATGCAATCATATCCTATCACTATGTCACTTCCATCCCTTCAGCAGCCTTTATCAGTGTCACAGATGCTGACTCACAAGATGCAATTTTCTAAGGAAGGCAATTAATTATGGCAGCTGTGGTCCTGTGACTTTCCCAGCCTCCCTGATCTTGTTCTTCCCCCTCCTCTTTTTAACTCCTCTTATCTCTACGTTTCTCTAAGAAAAAAGGTAAAATTCAAGGCAAGAGAAAGGAAGAGAGAAAAATTGGACCTTCATGAGTAGCTTCTGTATGTCAACTACTGGATCAGGCTCTTTCATTTGTTCTGATTAACAATGTACAGAAGAAGATGCTTTCAGGCTGTCCTGCGATGTAAGGGATGGTTCTTACCATGTCCCTATATATAGCAGTGCTAGGCTGATTTTATGTAGACATATTTGCCATTATTTGGCACATATGCACTCATGTGGGCTCTGATGTGTGCTCACATGAGTGACTATATTGGTTATTAGTGTGCCAGGCTCTATAGGACAAGTCCATGTAAACCTGGGGCCTTCAGTGTCAAGGCTGTCAGTGGCCTTAGCACTCATTCACTTCCCTAGATGGGTGAGTTGAAAAATGACTTGCTCAATATCACACAAAATTGGCCTCTCCTGATTTCCATTCTAGACTTCATTTTCATATCCAGCTTCTATTACTCTTGCTGTCCTTTACTTCTCAGGAATCAGGGACATAGCCACTGAGAGGTTCTGCACTGCCTGGGATAGAAGTTTATAGTGAAGGAGATTTAAGGCATGACAATGGCCTCTTCCACACCATCCTCTGAGCAGCTTCACCTAGCTCCTTTCTTGAGTTATGGGCCTGGTTTTCATAATGACTAGAATGGGCTGTCAGCCTACTGACAAGATTTGGGATGTGGCAGTGCCACATACAAAGTCTTATGCAAAAGACCTCCATACAATGGACTGTTTCCTTAGTTATTTTCATTTTTATCATGTGTGTCAGTGGTAGAGTGGGGTGGAGAAGGGTTTCAGGCTGTGTGAGGGTCTAATATTAATAAGCATTCAGAACTTCAAGCTTAATTTCTGATTTGTGTGATATAACATGGATCTTCAACCTTCCTTTATGTTTCTGGGAGATCCACAGAGTCATGCAAATTGATAAAAGAGTACAACTCAGGAAGACCAAGGGTGCTTTCCCTGACTCTGTTGGTTTCTTTTGAGTCAGGCTGGGAAGTCTGGGGAAAAAGCTGGGCCCAGCCTCCACCTTTCTGCCTTCAATAAACTTGGCTGAGGGAGAAATGAGGTCAGAGGAGACAGAACTGAGAACTCAGGTCTGGCAGGTCTGAGGATATGAGCTAAAGGCCATGGACACTGTTTTCTTGAGGATTATTTCCTTGAGCAGTAGAGTCAAGCAATATTTTCTTTTCTTTTCCTCTTTCTTTCTTTCTTTCTTTCTTTCTTTCTTTCTTTCTTTCTTTCTTTCTTTCTTTCTTTCTTTCTTCCTTCCTTCCTTCCTTCCTTCCTTCCTTCCTTCCTTCCTTCCTTTCTCTTTCTTTCTTTCTTTTCTACTTTCCTTCTTTCCTTCTTTCTTCCTTCCTTCCTCCCTCCCTCCCTTTCTTTCCTTTCTTTCTTTTTTCCTTCCCTCCCTCCTTCTTTCCTTTCTTTCTCTTCCTTCCTTCCTTCCCTTCCTCTTTCTTTTCTTTCTTTCTCTTTTTTCCTTCCTTCCTTCCTTCCCTTCTTCCTGTCTTTCTTTCTTTCTTTCTTTTTTCTTCCTTCCTTCTTTCTTTCTTTCCTTCCTTCCTTCCTCCCTCCCTCCCTTTCTTTCTTCTTTCCTTTCCTTCCTTCCTCTTCTTTCTCTTTCTTCCTTCCTTTCTTCTTTCTTTCTTTCCTTCTTTCCTCCCTTTCTTTCCCTTCCTTCCTTCCTTCCACCCTCCCTCCCTCTCTCCCTCTCTTTCTTTTCTTTTCCTTCCTTCCTTCCTTCCTTCCTTCCTCTTTCTTTCTTTTTCTTTCTTTCTTTCTTTCTTTCTTTCTTTCTTTCTTTCTTTCTTTCTTTCTTTCTTTCTTTCTTTCTTTCTTTCTTTCTTTCTTTCCTTCCTTCCTTCTTTCTTTTTCCTTCCTTCCTTCCTTCCTTCCTTCCTTCCTTCCTTCCTTCCTTCCTTCCTTCCTTCCTTCCTTTCTTTCTTTCTTTCTTTCTTTCTTTCTTTCTTTCTTTCTTTCTTTCTTTCTTTCTTTCTTTCTTTTTCTTTCTTTCATCCTCTCAGTGAATTCAGCACAATGCACAGAATTCATGTCAGGGCTTATGATGGCAGGAGAGCCCTTCATGCTTTTTGGTGTCCCCACAAGGCCTGCAGTCTAACCATCATGGGTGCCAACACTCAGTTTCTAATACATTGATATCTGGCTTCCGAGGCTAGTGGGAGGACTGGGCCTTCATGACTGGACTCTCAGAAGATTGTTTAGGACTCATTAGCAAACTCAACGGAGGCAAGGTATTGGACTGTTCCTTTGGAGTGGACTCATGGACATGCTGCTAGGACTAAAATTGTTGGAACTGAAGTTGAGAATGTCAGTAAACAAGCATTATCATACTGTGCCTATTTAAATACCCACCTGTAAGTTTCTTGAGGCCAAGGACAAAGTATATCTTATTCACTGCTATGCCCCTGACAACTAACAGAGTGACTGGAACATGGTAGGTGCTTTTTGATTAATTACTGATGGAATTTTGAGGAAAAAGGCCACAGAGAAAGAAGGCTAGGTTGGGAACTTGATGGGAACAGAGACGAGATCTTGGGTAATTCTTTGTGGGAGATATTTTCCCCACTCTGATTCATTTTGTATTGCCTACCTTCACATCAGTCTTCCTAGTGCACTCCACTTCTCTACACCATGTGTACTCTTTTCTTTTGACATTTTCTCACCTTTTATCTGTCCTTCTACACCTTTCCTAAGGACTCTACTCCTCCCTGACACTTACCTCAATGAGCTCTCTTTCTCCCAAAACTTCAGGGCCCTGATTCTCCCTATATGGTCCTACATTCTACTTTGCATCCCTTTTCCCTCCCTCTTGACACTGAAGAAAATTTTATCTATTTATTTTAATTTATGGACATGTGTCTTAGGTCCATGTTGGAATGCCATCATTTAAATAGCTTTACATTTTTGTTAATAATATATGTTATGCAATCTAGTAACATGTTAACATCCTCAATGTTTTAAAAATGTTAATGAGATCTTTTATATTCTTCCTTTCAAAAGTACATTTGTATTTTATGCTTTGAGCACATTTCATTTCACAATAATAACTTTTCCAGTACTTGGTAGTCCCAGGTAGGGTTGACAGCATGTTTAAACAGCTTTAGATGCTGAGGACAAATCACCTGACTACATGCAGATAGGTCTTTTCTCAGGGTGTCAACAGGTTGGAAAGTGCCTGAGAACCAGAATCTTGGGTCCCTGCTTTATCTCTCTTGTTCTTCACTCTGTAACTATCATCTAGGACTGGTCCTCTGTGTTTCTGTCACCAGCTCCTGTGAAAGGTGGGGGTCATTTTGGCTTCCTGTCTATAGCGCCAGAGGATCTAACCTGCTATCTCAGGTTCCCCACAAATAGAAGGTGCTATATTTCCTTTTGCATAAAAGATCTCAGCCTATATGACCCTACATTCTAGTTTGCATCACCTTTCTCTCCTCTCACACCACCCCCAAAAAGCTGTCCTAGAATATTGGGAAGCTCTAATTTTAATGGAATTGTCTACTCACTGGTGGAATAGGTACCTCAAGTATTACTGAGCTCTCCATTACAGGAAGTGACTACAAGGCTAAGGTATTCTTGTTGCTGGGATAAAGCAAGGGGGAATCTTGCAGTGAGAAGTTGAGTAGCAGAATCCCACAGAGTCAACTTCCTAGTTTTGAGATTCCATGCTTTCATCAAGCATCTAGAGTGGAAGTAGATTTTAGGAGGATCTGCAGAGACATAGAAGGCTGTCTCTGGCCTCAAAAGAGTGTATATAGTTCAGTTGGAGGGACAAAACAGACATACAAAAACTCTCCAGGAAAATTAGGAGCTTGTACAAGTGCCCTAGAGGACTTGTGCAGTGGGAGAGTGTGGGAAGCCTGAAAGCAGCACAGAGTGGGAGCAAGGGTGAGGAAGAATCACCCTTCCTCATACAGAGCTGGATTCTGGCCCTTCCACATTTCCTGATGCCCTGGCTGCAGTCCTGGGACACCTAGAGCTGATCCTGCACACTGTACATGTGACAGGCAATGCTACACTTGTCTCCTCAGTAGGCCAGAGACTCCTTCTGCACAGCATTTTGTATGAGAGAGGCAGCAGGGCATAGAGGGGAGGAGCATGAATTTTGAAGGCAAATCTGCATGTGAGTCCTCACTGTACAACTTACCTGGTGGATGACCATGAACAAGTTAATTAAGCTCTCTGTGCTTCAGTTTTCTCTTCCTGCAAGGGGGCTGATAATAGTGCCTGCCTTAGAGAGTCATCAAGAGAATATAGAAGTTAATAGTTGTGCTGGAAACTTGAAAGAGAGCTGGGGATACAGTATTATATAAGCATTTGTAAAATTAAGTATATGACCTTTGTCAAAACCCCACCCCACTCTATTGTCCTCCTTAGGGGCCATGGTTGTCAGTGTTCCCTTCATGATGAAAGATCCAGGACTGGAAAACAGAACTTCAGAAGAATTAGATCCTGGCCTCCCTCCCTCTGGCTACTGTTTTATGCGTGCAGCCCAACCTAAGATATATATCCTCAGCTGGAGTGACACCACCAGAGAGCAGCAGACACAAGTAGGGAGACACAGGGGAAGACAGAAAGGTACTTTGAGAAATATATGTATAGAGAGGAATGTAGATCTCATAGGTAGACACTGAGATGCCCAAACAAACAGATGGAGAGGAATGAAGCTCATCATGGAGTCATTGGCTCATGTTTCTTCATTTCTAGAGTCATTGAGTCAGAGCTGGGAGGGACCTCAGGGAACTCTTTTACTGGTCTCACTTTGTAGGTGAGGAAACTGAGGCTGGGGTAAGGGACAGGTAACTTCAGACCACACAGCTGGATCCCCACTGTCATTGTCCTAAAAAAGATTATACATTGATGACATTTATTTTAGGGGGCCCCTCCAAGGAGTGGCCCAGGATTCCTTTCTGCTGTCTTATACCTACAGGCTATCCGGGATGCCATCACACTGGAAACTATCAGCCCAAGAGGCTGCAGGAAAAGTGCCCCAGAGAAGGGGCAATCCTTAACCCACAGAAATCACATGAGGCTGCCCACCCTGCTGAATGTGAGTTTGGGCTGTGGGCAATCACCGTTCAGGGGTCTTGGGAATTACATGGTGCAAACTCAGGGTCTATGGGGGATTGATGATTTCACATCCAAACTAGGAGTGCGGTTTCCTTCTGGGTCTGAGTATTAGCTGTGTGAGGTGGCCAAGTCATGCAGCTTCTCTGAGCTTCAATTTTCCCATCTATCAAGTGGAGATCCTTTCCTTGTAGGAGTGGGGCAATAATGATCATAGTGAGAGTGTGTGATTTATGCATTTCTGTGAAAAGAGTCTAGTATTACCCATCCCCCAATTTTCCACACTCTCCTTCCACTCCTTTTGTTGCTCTGGCCCTCCCAGGGTCTCCTTTTAGCTGTGACTGCTTCCTTGGCTTAGAGTAGGGACATTCATCATGCCTTCTGGGAGAAGTCACCTTGGCTGTTTTGGAAAGATGCCCATCTTCTTGCTCCTCTTTTTCATGAAGTCTTATTCTTTTCACCCTCTACTAAGTCCCAACCACTATCTTTCTGGGCTGCCACAGGCAGAAGCTTTCGGAGGGCCTTCAGGTTTCAGCAGAAATCCTCTCCAGACTCAGAGAGGGCAGTGGTGAAGCCCACTGCTGCCCAGCCGACCACCCTGTCATAGGGGGAGGTTCTGGTCCTCCTTTGCTGCCCTGGGAAGTGGGCATTGCTTGATCTTCCAGTCTGAGCAGCAGCAGTGAGAAAGCCAATCATTCCTCCCTCTAAACTCAGCCCAGCCACCTGCAGTGCTAGCTGTGTGCCCAAGCCTTCAGCAGGCTGTGGGGCCTGCGGCTGTCAGACTACAGATTCTCATTCTACCTCCTGAGGTGTTTTGGAAATATGAGAAACACCACATGTTCATACCATAGTGATGTATTATGTATGGAAGATGTATATCTTCCATAACCCATCCATAGGGTGCTCTAGGCTTCACACCCTGGGTGTAGATACCCATCTTCCAGATGAGAGGACATGAGGCCTGCAAGGAGAGCCAGAGATAGACATGAGAACCAAAATGTTTCCTCCTGTCATTGGCTCCAGGAGTATGGGCTCAGCTTGGCTTTGGCAGGAAGGCAGCAGGACACTTCTCATGCGTGACATGGACTTAATGAACTGCTGAACATCTGCAGACTAATCAGCTTGGAACCCATTTATTCATGAAATTTCATTAAAGAAGCTGACTTGGCAAGTGAGTGAGTCAAGGGGATAGAGGGAATGACCTCTCAAGGTACCTCTTCATGTGAGGTGCCTGCTGGGGATGTAAAGTATACTGGGACAGGCAACAAAGAATCTTCTCAAGATATTTGCTAGCTGAGCATGGTCCTAAAGCAAGTCAGTACAGATTTATGCTCCTCCATGAATTCAATAAACACAACAGCCCCTGACAGATGGCTGCAAAGCCCCACAGCTTTTCTGTGAGGCTGAGGGCTAGGGTGGGGTGAATCAGGGTCTGGAGACCCCAATGAAAGGGGTGCTTGAAGGACCAGGACCTGTGGGAAGGACCTGGCCCCTTGCTCTAGATGTCCATGCCTGCCACCATATGGGCACATCCTGGCTGGGCCTTTGATACCCCACTGCCTCTTGTTCATTTTAGCTCCAGTATTTGTGAAGTAGAGATGTGGGGGCAGAATGGCTTTTAGAATCCCTTCTACTTTGATAACTTGGGCATCTTCATTGCCTACCCATTTCTTTGCCCTCTCTCCACTCCTTCAGAGTCTTCTCAGCTCCTGGTTAGGCAGGATAATAATGTCCAAACCATCCCAGGTCAGCCCATATTCTGTAGAGTGTCCTAGGCTTCTGATATAGAAGAGGGCACTGAGAAGTTCTTCTTGCAGGTTCAGGCTCTGCCCTACGTTAGAGTCCTCTATTCTGGAATGGAGGGGAGGCAGTGTGACCAAGGCCCTTGAAGCACCCATCACTGAACCCAGGCTGCTATTGGCTCAGAGAATCTGGGATGTTTGCGTTCTATTCCAGCCCTGTTAAGATAAAGCCATGCAGGCCAGAGAAGGGAGGTCCTAAAGTTGTCACAGAGTGACACAAATGGCTCAAAACACAGGCCTTCTGGGTCTCTCATCATGGTACACTTGCACAACCAGGCTGCCTACTTAGCCCACCATCCTGGAAGGGACACAGTCTTGGTCAGGGCTCTCAGTACAGCTCTGTTTCCTACCAGAACAGGGAGGCGGTAGACAGCAGAGGCAGTAGAAGTTGGTCTCCCATTTCAGTGGGCATGATAGGCCCTTTATATCCTGCTACGTCCAGTTTCCTTGCTGCTTACCGCCATCCAGCTCTAGGCAGCACTGACCTGTAGTCCCTCTGCCTTTTACCAAGGTGCTTCCAGGTTCCCTAAGCTGGCCCTTGTAGAGAAGCCTGCAGGGAAAGAGCAGGATGGGAACACTACTGATGGGGCTTCTGGCTCAGTAAAGGGCTGGTGTGGAGGCAGCACTTTGCGTCAAGGACCTGGCTTCTGGATGCTTCTGGGCTACCATGGGTGTGGGATAGCATGGTTTGGGAGGCTGTTCCCCTAGTCCCCTGCCAGACTCCCCTCTACCACCTCAGTTACGTCAGATGCCACAGCTGCTGCCCTACCAGTGTCCTTTCCCTGCCACAACTGATTGCAGTGCATGTGCTATTTAAAAAATAGTGCTTGTTCTACTCAGGCTCTGAGGGGAGGGCTCTGCTCTTGATTGCTATGCTAAAAGTACTGGCATGGTTTTAGATGAGAGAAGAGGCCTTGGCTTCCCTTTAGCCCAGCACCTCGGTCAGCAGCGTCTTTTGCTGTCTTCTTGCAGAGTGTTTGGTGGGGAACCTGGAGGCTATAGGCAGAGAAGACCCATTGCTCCCATCTCCTTTGCAAGCATCTAGATATGTGGGAAGCTGAAGATGTCTGGGGACTTTCTGAGTGTTTTGAGTTGTTGGTATTTTGTGCTGTGTAGACACAGTCTTATGGTGTTTTGTGACTCTAGGTGTGTGACTTGCTGGGCCTTTACTAGGAAGGAAAGCTAGCTCCCCGTTCTTCTCATGACTGCAGCTCTCTGAGGATAGGAGTTGTATTGGTTTCAAGTCTATACACAGTTCAGGGCCTGGCATACAGAAAGGGATCAGCAAATGTTTGTTGAATGAGCTTATAAATAATTTGAAATCCTCCATTTTCCTGCCTTATTCTTCAAATCACCTTTTTTTTTTTTTTTTTGCTTGCTTACCAACACATGGTCCTAAAATAGTTGCTCCCTTCTCCCCTAAGCCTTCTCTGACTACTTGGCCTCTAGCTCCAGCCCCAGAGTGACTCCTAGGCTCTGAGATCCTTAGTACCAAAATCTTAGTACCTAGAAAGAGTGACTGATTGGCTGTTGGTCAGCCAATGACTTGCCTCCTACTGGGTCAGGGGTCTACTTTTTATCTAATTGTATGAAGCCAGCAGGCAGGGGTAGGTGGTATCTAGTGCTGCTTTCTCAGGTTAGTGAATGAGCAGGTTTGTTAGAAGGGGAAGCTATACAAGACAGCCTTTCATGTTGATAACCCAAGTTTTGCCTTTAGGCCAGCCAAGATTCTGTGGAAGACAGTTTCCTTTCCAGACCTGTGAGTATTGTTAAGGGTATGCCCAGCCATGTTCTTGTAACCTGTGCAAGGCAGAAATGAGGCCCTCCTCTCTTCAGCTGCAGAAAGGGCAGCATGGGGTCAGGTGTGGGCACCACCTTGTCTACTGATGCTGGAACCAATTTGTTGCCAACAAGAATCTCCAATTTGGGGAGCAGTGAAGAAGAACATTTTATTCAGCATAAATACCCGAGTCATGATATAGCACTGCTCTGGAATAGCATGGCTATAGAGGAACTCAATAGTATTATAGCTCAATTATAAAGCAGAATGGCTGTGAGGCAGACCAGGGGTGAGGCAGCTCTGCTTTCTCTGTTATGCTCCTCTTTGGCCTGATTTACTTTGCTTCACCTGCTCTGCTCAGTTGTATTCTGGGTCAGTGTTCAGTCTCGGTTAGAAAGGGAAAATGTACTCCCTGAGCCAGAGGGAAGCTAAATTACATAGACAGAAGTCCCTGCATTTGATCCCTGATTGGTGCATCCTCACGTAAATGGGGACTCCAAATCCTCATAGTTTGATTGGTCCAGAAAAGACTCTTAGTTTATCAAAGTGGGGCCACTCTGATTGGTTTGTGAAGATGTCAATGGGGATATAGCTGCACAGCTCAGATTGGATGGGGAAAGTCTCAGTCCTGTAGGTTGAAATAAGATTCTAGGGACTCCTTTCTAAGGGTTGGCTCATATGGCAGAAATATAGTGCAGGCGGGCAATGCAGTGTAGGGGAGGAGGGCTGGGGAACGGGCATAGCTTGTATGAAAAGCCTTTGGGTTTGCTTTTACATTTGAGCCCAGTTAGCCACTGAAAGCCCTTCTAGTTAGGTATCTTCTTTCTTGGGTTGAACAACTGCAATCTCTTCTTTCCTCATGTGCTCAGGCTTGAATGAAGGCAGCCTCCCTGATGTCCTAGCAACTTTCCCCTTCCTTAATTTCAGCTACTGCCCTGGGGCACTTGCTCTGTAAGATCTAGGTTTACCCAAGTAGTTGTAGCAATAAGGTCAGGAGTCAGGGGCTCTGGTTGGTGAGAGGGGGTGTGGGAAAAATGGAGTCAGTGAGGCTCCCTCACCCCAGACTTTGGGTGGGAATGATTCAGCAAAAGCTTATATAACCATAGCTAGTATGCATATGTGTGGGAACCTTGGTGTTATGCAAGGAGTGATGTCTTACCTTGGTATGCAGCTGGGTTTGTTCACACATAGTATGTTAGTAGTGAGAGCTTTCCATTTGCAGGATCACTGTAGCAGATGCAATAAAGGCATGTCAGATATCCCAACAGTTCCACACATTTTCTTCTGTCTGCCTGAATCCCAAGTGGATTTGGCTGGTCTGGAATGTTTGCAGGGCAACTGGCATAGTTGGCAGGCAGGATTTGTTGCAGCATGGTATGGAGCCCTTGGGACCTATGAGAGGGGCTTGGAGTGGTGGTCTGTTACCAGTATGTGGTATCAGGTGGTGAGTCTTCTCTCAGCTTGGGCTGCTCCCCAGGACTCGATGGACATGATATACAGAAGGTTGGGGAGAGCCTGGAGAACTGGAGTAGCGGGGCAGCTGCTGGGGCCGTAGGTTGGGTGTTTCTTACAACTTTGCAAGCTGAGGCAGAGGCGGCACCTCATAAAGCAGTGCTTCATAAGGTGGTGAAGTTCCAGAAGGTCCAAGAGGATGAAGATTCCCCGGAGACTCAGATCCCTGCCTTGGAAGAAGACCTCAAGGCACTGGAGTTGTGCATTCCCTCTCACCAGTCATGGTAGACTCGAAGGAAGAGGAAGGGGAAGAGCTAGCTTCTCCATGAGCTCACCTGGTAGTGATACAGAAAATGAAATCACAGCAGTACATGGCACCTGGGGGGAATCCAGTAGACCCCACCCAGATGGTTGAGCACATAACCTATTGCCCAATACTCAGGCTGAGCTAATAGATCTGGGGAAACAGTTTCAGCAGCAGCTGGGGAGCCATTGGCAGCATGACTCCATCATCTTTGAGATCTAGAGGTAGAAGGTTTATGTGTATTGATAATGAGATGAGGTGTCAGTTAAGCTGAATCCCTCCCTTCACCAGAGGCTACAGAATAGTCAGGAGCATGGAGGAGGAAAGAGATCCCATTTCCTGTTAGAATGGATCATGGTTGCTGTCCGTACAGTCTGGGCAGGTACAGGAAACATGCCAGACACTCTGAGTAAATGGCAGTCTCTTGCACTCTTGGTGCAGCTTTTGTGGGAGCTGGATATGTGCCAGGTCATGTTTAATCCTAACACCCAAGGTCCAGATGAGGAATGTTTTACTGCAGGGGTGAGGGATATAGTGCTGTAACATGCCCCCTCTGCCTCTTTTGAGTCCCTGTGGCTGTCTTGGCCCCATATGTTGGGAGCTGTATTGATGAAGCTACTACCTTGGTTGGGAGAGGCAGAGAGCTGGCAGTTGTCTGATTGGGTAAGACAAAAGTTATTCCTGGCCCTGGCTGGTGGCACAGTGGATAAATGTGCTGGCCTGTGAACCCAAAGGTCACTGGTTCAATTTCCAGCCAGGGTACATAACCAAGGTTGCAAGCCAGGTCTTCTGGAGGCAGGTGAAAGGCAACCATACATTGATGTCTTTCTCTCCCTCTCTCCCTCTCCCTCTCTGAAAATAATAAATAAAATGTTTAAACAACAACAACAACAACAACAATGGTTTGTAAAAAAACCAAAAAGTTATTCCTGATGCCGTGATTGACATAATTCAGGTGTACCCTACCCCCATTACAGTGAAACAACTCCAGATGTTTCTGGGTCTTCTTGAGTACTAGAGAGTGTTTGTACTGCATTTAGCTCAGACAATTCACCCTTTCTATATGCTGGTAAAGATAGGGACATGGTGGGACTAAACCCCAACTGTGGAACAAGCATTCCAGGGAGCAAAACAGGTCATTAAGTCTGCTCAGGTTTTGCATACCTAAATCCTACAATGCCTTGTGAACTAGATGTGCATGGGATGCAGTTGGGCTTTGGATGGGTCTGTGGCAGCATTCTGAATGGCTGAGAGAAATCTTAGGGTTTTGGTCCCAGCAATGGAAAGGAGTCAAAGTCCAGTACTCCTTAATTGAGAAGCAACTAGCGGCTTCTCAATTGTATGCTGCTCTGTTAGCCATGGAGGCTATAACAGGAACTGCCCCTGTGACAGTAAAGACCACTTATCCCATTGCAGGATGGGTTTGAGACCAGATGGATAAGCCATGTAGTGGGACAGCCCAGATGCCCACATTAGCCAAGTGGGGGATTTATCTGTAGCAGAGGAGTTCTCTCTCAATTAGCCCTCTCTGGCCAGAGTTGCAGGATGTGTTGGGTCCTGTGACCTATGTAGCTGAGGAGGTTACTACTCCCACCACAGTGGAAGAAGTGGAACCAAGTCCATTCCACAAAGGAAAGGCACATGTTCCTGTGGATGCCTGGTACACGGATGGGTTGAACAAGGGCCAACCTGCCGTCTAGGCGGCTGTGGCAATCCAGTCAGAGACCGACACCATATGGTTTGATACTGGTGTTGGTCAGAGTAGCCAATGGGTTGAATTTCAGGCCATGTTTCTTGTGGATGTGAATGAAGCACCACCCTTAACAATCTGCAGAGGTAGTTGGGTAGTGTACCAGAGGCTAACATTGTGGGTCTCTACATGGCATGCTAATCAGTGTCTGGTTATGTATAGGCCACTGTAGGGACAGGCTCTGTGGCAAGATCTATGGGAGTTAGGCCACCAGAAGCAGATTACTGTGTACCCTGTGACAGGGCATGTGGCCCTAGCTTCCTCTGGGAATGATGAGGTGGATACACTGGCCAAGTGAGATGGCTGGAAATGGTGCCACAAGCCCATTTGAAAATGAAGTTGCCCACTGGTTGCATTGTCTCCTCTTGCATGCTGGGCAAAAGACCATGTGGTCAACTATGAAAGCCTTGGGACTGCCTCTGACCTTAGCAGAGGTACAGGAGGCTTGTGAAACCTGTGTTGTTTACTCACAAAAGCATCTGGAAGGCCTACAGGAACTACAGGGAAAGTGATGTGGGGATGAGTGCCACTTACTCAGTGGCAGGTTGATGTGATTGGCCCCTTTCTTAGTTCAGAAGGATACACGTATGCTATCACATGTGTAGAAACAGTCATAGGGCTGTTGGCTGCATACCATGCACACCATTCAGACCAGAAAGCAGTACTTATTGCACTTGAGTGTTTTTGCCCTGCATATGGGAGTCCCTTGATTATTGACAGTGATCAGGAAATACATTTTACTCTAGGCCTAGTGCAACAGTGGGCCTGAGACATACAAATAGACTGGAACTTTCATGTAGCTTATCATCCCCAAGCTGCTGGGATGACTGAGTGGTCATAATGGCTTGCTGAGGCAGGGTCTGCGAGCTGTGGCAGTTGCTACTCCTACCCTGAGAGACTGGACAAAATGCCTGTGGACTATCCTCCAAACTCTGAGTGAGAAGAGTAGGAGGGGAGGTCCTGCCATATTGGAGGCATTACTCCAACGGACTACTGCTCCTATCCAGCTGCAAATGCGTACCAAAGATACCCTGTTGAAACCCAGCATAGGTAGACAAGGAAAGATCTTACTGCTTGCGCCTGAGGGTCTTGAGCAAGGACAAAAAATTGCTTGGTCTTGGCCTTGCAAAATAAAGACCCTCACCTGTGATGGGTGGCCCTTATTGCTTCATGAGGACTAGGAGTAGAAAAGAACTTGCAGATAGTGCTTTCGGTAATTGGAATGTGGCCCCCATGCTTCAGGTGACATACCCCAGGCTAGCAGATCATGACACAATCCTCTGGGGTTCCTTTGCAATCTCTCTACGTATGGCTCATCATGAGTCCTCTCTTACTGCAAGTAGATGTGGAACCTCCTGTTGAAGCATAAAAGGTATGTGTTCATGTCCCAGAAGGCCTCCTTTGCCAGCCACTATTCTGTCAACTGACCAGAGACTTGCATGCCATACTGCCTGAAGGATGGGACTTGCCCTTACTGGTTTCAGTAATTGCTCTGTCTTTTACCCCTTAGGGTGCAAACCAATACTTTAGTCGAATGGGTGTACAACTGTGCCTTAGTAGCTAACTAGTCAGCCTGTTGGATCTGCACTGAGATTCCACTTAGCACATCTGCCAGTCTCCCATGGTGAATATCCCCAGCCTCCACAGCGAACTGGACCTGGATGCAGAATGAGTGGAACAGTGCACATGAACTGTGGAATGCAACCTGTACTAACATCTAGGATGGAGTGGAGCAGCAGCATAACCAGTCCTAATCATTGATTGGCTATGCCATATGGACAGTTAAGGATGGCTCATGGCTGAGACTGTGGAATTGGCTGAAGCTGTATTAAGAATCCCAAAGGGGAAGCCCAGGTAGGCTGGACTCCTTTAAGCTTGTGTCAGAACCACACTAGAAAGCATTATTGGGAATCATAGGCCAATGTGTGAGCCACCTTTGGATATGTGGTTCATATGGGTGGCCTTAATCTCCTGGAAACTGAACCAGCTGCTGTACCTGGGGGATAGCTTTACTTGCCTTTCTGAGTGCAGAAAACCCTGGTAACCCAGTGGATGAATTGGGAAGTGTTCAAAGTGCAACGCCTGGTAAAATGCACTCCCTGGTGGTATTATCCATTAACTTTTTTTCCCCCTCAAGCTGCATCTATAGTAACAGAAGCTGAAATAACTGCTTTTCCCCTGAATACTGCTCAAGCATTGAATGCAATGTATGATTCTAAGCCTCTTGAATGAGGAAGTGTATCAGTTGTGCAAAGTAGCCCTGCAGAACTACATGGCCTTAGATATGCTCACAGCCGCACAAGGTGGAGTATGTGCTTTAGTTAGGGCTGAATATTGTATCTATGTTCCAAATGTTCACCGAACTTTGCAGGCCCTAACCTCTGAGGTGCATGCTATTGAGTATCTGACCCGCAACCCACTACAAGAGTGGTGGGCCTCCCTAACCTCTGAATGGCGATGGGTCCTTGCTATATTGAGAGGTAGTGCTTGCCTGCTAATAGCCTAATGTTGTAGTATGCATTGCTATTGTGGTTTATGGGTGCAGGGCTCAGCCATCCTGGCCAAGGGACCTTTATGGAAGACAGACCTGATGTAGATTGTATGGTGAAGAACCCTGAAGGGATGAGTCAGTCAGGCTCCTTCACCCTGGACATCTAAGTAGGAGTAATTCAGCAAAAGCTTATGTAACCACAGCTAGTTTGTGGGTGTGTGGGACACTTGGTATTACAGAAGGAGTGATGTCCTTCCTTGGCATGCAGCTGTCTTTGTTTGCACACAGCATATAAGGAGTGAGAGCTTTCTGCTTGTGTGGATCATCCTAGCTGATGCAATAAAGACTTGTCAGACAAGTCCTGACAGTTTTGCACATTTTCTTTCATCTGCCCAAATCCTAAGTGGACCTTCCTGGTCTTGAACATTTGCAGAATAGGGGGCCTTTCTGGTTCTGCTTGGGAGGGCCTCCAGCATGCTGTCCTGAACTGCAGATTGTCTCCTGGGCCTGTTCTGAGTATACTCTGCCTATCTGAGGGTGCTTAATCCTTTGTGATGGGTTAAAATTTGCCCACAAATTTTTTGAAATTTTGGAAATGAATTCTTCTCCCTTGAGTGACTTAGGGGTTTGCTTCTAACAAATAGAATAATGTAGAAATGAGTGTGTGACTACTGAGAATAGGTCATAAAAAAATATTATAGGTTTCTTTTGGCTCTGGGGAAGCAGCTGCCAAGTCATGAAGACACTTAAATACTCCTACAGAAAGCTCATGCAAGGAGGAACTGAGACCCCCTACACACAGCCACATGAGCTACCTTGCAAGTGGATCTCTGGTCCTAGTCAAGCCTTCAGATGCCTGTGCCTCAGCCAACATCTTAACTGTAACCATGTGAGGGAACTTGAGTCAGAACCAACCACCTCCTCGAGCATCAGGAATTTCTCAAATTCTAGATGCACACAAACTTTGAAGTAATAAATATTTCTTTATTTAAGCCACTACATTTTGGGATTATTTGTTAGACAGCAATAGATAACTAATGCACTCTATACATTTGTCTCTCTCAGATATTTGACATTTATCAGGAAGATAATTCACTTTTCAACCTTTGCTATGGGAAGAGCCAATGTCCAAGGTCATCCTTGGGTCCTCCCACTATTCATATGTTTTATATGAATCTCCCACCTAGGAGGTTCAGAGGAGGGCCTAATGTTACTACATTTCCCTCTTATTGGCGTTCTCCAACAGGAGGGAATTGGTATACTCCTACAAACCTTCCTTCTAAACTTCTTTGGGGAAAAATTCTTTATCCCAATCTAAATGCTAGTTGCAGCCTCATCCCCATCTCCTAAGCAAATGCATTGTCCAAAGACCTTCAGCTGTGTGTACCCCAAACACTTTCCTTTAGCTGGAAGAAAAGAGCCTCAGTTCGTAAAACCTCCACAAAGGCTTTGAAGTCTTTAGACTGCTAGGTTGCAAATTCAGTGGAGGAAAAGTTCACACTAGAAACCAGAGGCTTTAATTCAGGTTTTGCATACTCATGAGGTCCTGTGGAAATTGCAGATTTTTTTTTTTTTTTTTTTACCTTTTTGGGCCTCTGCTATTTCATTTGTAAGGTGGGGCTAATAGCATTGGTCCTCTGTATTCACAATATTGTTATAAAGATCAAATGAGATCATAAATGTGGAAGTGTTTCATAAGCAACACATTACTATAAATATAAGGATTAAAATGTGAGGGTTAAAAACAAACTATGATAAATAAGCTTTATTTGTAATACGAACTACCATTTGGGAGGTGGATACTTACCCTATAATCCTGACAAGGTAGTACTAAGGTTGGTCTTTCTGTCTTCAAGGCTCAGTGGGGAGAACTGACTCACTTAAAATCTATGCTGTCACAATTCTCATTTTTACCATTTCTAGCCTGGCCCCTGACATGAGTGACTATGCATTGAGGAATCCAGAGAAATGGTGAGATCCATGAATGGCCCTGGGATCTGGCTGGAGTTCCTTCCGTTCAACTGCCCCTTAAAGGCTCTGGTAGCTCAGAGGATCAAGATCCCAATCCCCTCATTTGCAGTGTGACTTAGACAAAACATGACTTGATTTAGAGATACAGTAGAAGGAAGAAGCAAGGGGTCTGGGTGGCAAACTGACTCAGACTCTCTTGGGAACAATAATTCAAGCCCTACATAAAGGAAGAAAGGTTATAGAACCACAGGGGGCAATCTGATCTGTGATAAGTTAAAAGCCAGATTTGCTGCATGTAAACTCTGGGTGATGACCAGGGGGAGGTCTACATCCATTAGCACTTGTAGTCCTGCAAAGGTTGTGGGTCACTTATCCCTCAGGTAGAGAGCCTGCCTCTCCCCTCAAGGTTTCTTATTTAGAGACAGGGGGATTGTTTCAGGAAGTCAGGCCATACCATCCAGAGCCATGAGGTTCATGCTACCTCATTCAGCCTGCCATTTATAGATAAATGCCACCCGTAAGTGGGCTTTCCCCTGTTTATAAGCTGCTCCTATGTTCACACTCTCTCTGTTCAGTGGGCCTGACTTCTGCATGTGTGAAAAAGGATTTCTGAAAATTTCCTCCAGGAGTGCTTTGTTCGGAAATGTCAAAAGATAACTGTTGGTGCCAATTTAGTGTCAACAGAAATCCCTGTTGTGAGGTGTGGTGAAGAAACCAGTGTAAACCAGTTTAATAGTGATACAGCATGACTGTAAAAACAGCACAGCTGTGAGGTGGCCCTGGAGCCATGTGGCCCTGGGGCAAACTCCTCTCCGGCTAGGCAGTTGTACTAGCCACTCTGATGGTCTTTTTGAGCTCCGTTGGTTTGATGGAAAGGGAAGGTGTACATTTTGAGTTAGAGGGGAGCTTATAGAGTTCCTGCCCTTGGTCCCTGATGGGTCTATCATGCAAATGAGGACTTCAGATCTTCACAGTTTGATCGGTCCAAAAGGCACTGCCTTAATTATTTAGAACAGACTGTTCTGACTAAGTGGTCAGAGGTGCACAATTCTGACTGGATGGGGAAGGCCTCCATTGGATGGGGAAGGATTCCAGGAAACATTTATAAAGATGGTAGAAACAAGGAGGCAGTTTAGCATTGGCTTCTCTGTGAAGTGCAGTTTACATTAAAGGCCACTATGTAGAAGTGGCTGCTAGGCTCTCTTACAATTTGAGCTCAGTTTGCCACCAAAAGCCCTTCTTAGCAAGTGTCTTTCTCCCCTCCGTCCCGCTCAGGGTTCACAGGTGCAAGGTATCTGTGCATCCAGTCTCATCCTGCTTCTTTGGGCTTGGGCCAGTGAGTCAACATACCCTGATCTGGGCCATTCTGCCCTTTTGCCTTTTGAAAAGAAAGGTTCCATTGTTTTTGCATTATCTTTTAGGAAGAGAAACCACCTTCTGCCTAGGATGTTCTTCTCTCCCAGTCTCAGAGCTACAATTAGCCACTGGGGTGGGGTGGGACAGCCACTGCCAAGGAATATGGGGATAGGTGGGGGGCAGTGGCAGAGTCAGGGGACCAAGAGGAGTGGACAACATGCCTTTTCTCTGAATGTAAGAAATCTCTCTTGTTATTTACTGCTCACCAGACCAGGCAAGTGGGTTCCGTTGGATCCGGGAGCACCTAATTGCCACTCCTGCTCACAGGGGCTGGAGCATTTGTCCCCATACAATGGAAAGGCCAAGAAACTGCTTATTTGTATTTTTCCTTTCCCTAGCCATGTGTCTAAAGATGAGCCATTTTCTCTCTTCTCCTTCTTTTCCTCCCTCCCTTCTTCTCCCACCCAGTCATTGGATCTGGCTGCCTTGGCCTCTCTACAAGAATGGGCTCCCAGTTTCCTCAGAAGGACCTGTGAGCCCCATCCCAAGCCTGTGGAATGTAGAGCTCAGGCCCCTTCATTTAATCTCCTGAAATACCTATTGAACAGATCCTATGAATCAGGTACTACGCTAGGTAGGCACGTGGGAGATGAAGGACATGATTCCTATGCTCACAGGGCCTAGGGTGAAGTGGAGGAGAGGAATATTAAACATACAACATACATATCATACAGCATACATATAATCATATTTAATCAATGCCATGATGTTTGTTACACAGAAAAAGTATAGGTAGCTTTGCGAAGGCATGAGAAGCACCACATATAGATACGGTGAGGGATGGTTGGCAAGTTCCCTGAGGGATAAATATTAGATGAGACCTGAAGAACTGAAGAGTAGGGAAAGCATTTCAGGGAGAGGAACTAGTACATGTAGAGGTCCTGTGGTCAGAAGAAGCTGGGCACTTTAGAGAAACAGCAATAAAGGGTGTTGTTGACAGGCAGTTAATAAGGGAAAAGAGAGGAAAGATGGGGCTGAAGAGAGAGGAGGTGCCAGGGCCTCGGAAGGCAGTGGTCAGGCTAAAAATTTCAAAATTCATTGTAACAGCCAGTCTTACAGTTTTCATAACATTAAACATGTACAATTCTATTCCAATTGCCATATTTATCCCAAAGAAATAAAAATTTAAGTATACAAAACAACTTGGTGAAATATCCATAGTAGCTTTATTCATAATGCCCCCAAACTGGAAACAACCCATGAACTGGTAGACAGATAAACACATAGTTTTACAACCATACAATGGACTGCTATAGACCATGAGAGGAACAAACTACTAATATATGCATATGCGATTTATGCATGATACACCCTGGAAGATGGGGGAATTCCAGAAATACTATTTCAAATGAAAGAAGCCAGACATTAAAGAGTACATACTGCATGATTCATTTATAAGAAACTTTAGAAAAGGCATACTAATTTGCTGTGATAGAAATCAGGTTAGTGATCACTTGTAATGGCAGATAGGGGGGACTGTGGGGTGTTGACTGAAAAGGGAGGGGGATGAGGGGACTCTGAGAATGAGTGCATTTTGTTTTATGTAAATCATGTCAATAAAGTTGATTTTTGAAAACACTTTTTTTTTTGTTCTGACATGAGTACAGTTTCTATTACCCAAATAAAGAGATATACCATTTGCAAAATAATTAATAATAAGAAGAAACAAAATACCCAAACATAAAAAATGGGTTATGATTAGACTTATGGGTTTTTTTTCAAAGCCCTTTAGCTTCTTTGTGAAGACAGAATTGGAAGGGAGCAGGTATGGAAGTGGGGAATTATTGCACAAGTTTAAGCAAGCCAGGATGTTGGTGGTGACTATGGTGGTAAGGAGGATGAGAAAAGCAGTAAACAGGAGGAGACTTATATACCCTCTCAGTTGGGACTTGGAACTTCTTTCTCAAGGTCCATAGACTGTGTTTGTCCTTCAGCTGGACATGGCCCTAAGGTGGAGACTGTGGTCCCAGGTGAGAAGACTAGCATCCTCTGAGGTGCACATCTGTGATTAGACATACTTGCACAGCCCCCTTCTCTGGCACACAAGTAAGCTGGGTCATCTCAGAGTCATACCATCTTCACACACTCACAGACACAAAGGTGTTGTATTTCCTCCTGTTGCCACACTCATGTGAAGTCCCATTCAGACTCATACTCATTGATTCCCAAGTCCTCTGAGCACCTTAGGCCATGTTCCTCAGAGCTTTCACAGCCTGGAGGACTCAAGTTTGAATCTGCTTCCTTAATCTGTCAGCTATGTGACCTCAGCCTGGCAGCAGCCCTAGAGTCTCATTTTTCTCATTTGTAAACTGGAAACAACACTGGTCCTGCCTCCTATGAGGCTGTGAAGACCTGCCAAGATAAAGGATGGAGTGATTTTTGCACCATTCCTGTGTATCCTAAATACTTTGGTGGTAATGAGTCATGTTTCACATTTCCTCTCACTTTCACGCAACACTCCAAAATTAGCAGAAGGTGTGGCAGGAAAGAGTATTCATTTCTCTGTGAAACCGTTCATGTGCCTAGTGCATATCCCTTCTAGTCCTGGTGCTTCTGCATCAGCTCCAGGCCTACTTTCCCTTCTGTTGCCTCTTTCCTGGGCCTGCCCAGGAGCCCAAGCTCACTTCTGTGGAGTGCACATTATAAGTTCTTCATCTTGTGCCCCTGTAGGTTTATAGGCCTGGGCGTGTAGTCAGGCAGTATTCACCCTTGAGGGCCTAACTCAAACTCTCAGCCCCTCCTGCAGCTTCATACCTGGACCCCTGGAGCCAGGCCCACTCCCAGCCCTCCTGGGAGGATGAGGTAATTGGCTCAATTAATCAGCTCAATTAGCACTTTCTGGTTGAGCCATCAGCTCAGAGCCTTCCCCACTTCTTTCAAGTGGGCTCAACCTGTGTGCCAGCCCCTGCTAGACATGATGGCAGGAACAGAGAGAGGGGATAGAAAGAGTGGCTCCCTGCCCTGGACTTGCTGGGAAAAGAAGTCCAGCTGGAACCAGCAGAGCACTTGGGCCTATGACTTTGGAAAGGGCTCCACCATTCCTTGCCATCCATCTCTACTCTCTTCTCTGCCACTCGCTGCCCCACCCCTCCTTCCTATTCTGGCCATACCCAAATCTTCCCAGCAGCCTGACAAGCAGAGTTCTCAGGCTCCCTTGAGCTCAGACAGGGGTTAGCTGTGGTAGGAGGGGTGGCTGGCTTTCTCCTCTCTACTGTTATCTCTAGATGGATCAAGAGGAACTTTTTATAGTTTTCATTTTTATTTGGGTCCCCAAATAATCCTCTGTAAAAATCTTTATATCTGTTTATATCTTTATTTTACAGACCAGGAAAGTGAGGTTCTGGGAGGTAAAATGACCTGTTCAAGGTCACACAAACATTATAGTCTGGACAGAAGAAGCCATGGGCTTGGCTCTGTGCCTGCTGCCTCTCAGGGGTGGGGGCTTGTTATTCTCTTCTTTGAGAGAAGTGCAATAGCTCACACAGATACCACCTTTCATAGGGAACCCCTCTTCATCCCTCAAGGCTAAGCCTCACTTACCCACTGGCTGGAGGTCTAGCCCAGGATTCACACAACTTCCAGATTCCCTCCACGTTCTCAGGATCTCTCACCCACCATTCCCAGCTGCCATGACTTCACCTGTCTGAGACCTCTGTGCACCTGGACTTCGCTCCTCTCTATTTCCCACACACCAAGTAGTGTCTGGAATCAGGACAGGAGCTCCCTCGGTTCTGTGGTAGGTTCAGGAAAGGGTACCAACCAACCTAGAAACTGCGTGGTGGCTAGTGCCAGGAGAAGCCCTGAGATTGTGGTGGGTAGAGTTTAATTCTGGCTCCTAGAGGCATCTAGGAGCTGTGTGGAGAGTGAAGCCACCTCCCTTAAGGTCATAGAAGGGGTACAACCACAATGGCAGTGGCAGAGGGGATCCGGATAGCTGGTGCTTTATTGGAGGGGACCTGTGGCAGGAAGAGAAGCCTGGAGAAGAAAAGGGGATACTGCTGTAGTGTTTCAGACCCTGGTTTCAGACTCTATGTCTTAGCACACTGAGCAGTATGATAGGGTTTTCAATAAGATTGTTTAAGTGGGTTTGGATGGGTGGTCCCTGAAAGATATTCTAGTTACCAGAATCTGTGAGTGTGACTTTGTTTTTAAAAAATTAAGTTGAAGGATCTTGAGGCAAAATTATCCTGGATTATCTGGGTGAGCCCTAAATTCAATGACAAATGTCCTTATAAGAGACACACCAAGGAGAGACATGTTGAGGAAAGAGGCTGGAGTTACTAGCCCTAAAACAAGGAAAGCCTGGAGCTACCAGAAACAGCAGGAGATCAGGAACGGTTCTCCTCCTGAGGCTAAGGAGGGGGCATAGTTCTGACACTTTGGCTTTGGATTTCTGGTCTCGGGAATTTTGAGAGAATAAATGTCTGTTGTAAGCCACCTAGTTTGTGGTAATTTGTTTTAGCTAGGAAACTAATAAAACTTTTTTTTTTAAAGGAGTTATGATTCTAAAAAAAAGTTTAGAAGTCACTTATTTGGTCCAAACAGACCCAGAGGGGTGACACTGCCATTACAGGGAGGCAGTGGCAGAGGCCCTCCTCACACCAACTCTCCCCAGAGGTGTGGGTCACAGGTTGCCCAGTACTGATGCCCTTGGCAGCCTCCTTCTGGAGTGAGCTGGAGGTTTTTGGTCATTTGCCTTGAGGTGGGGATGATGTTAACATTTTCTAAGCATACTTGACTGAGGAAGAGGCTGGTAGGCTCTGCTCAGAGTGCTGACTGGACTTGAGCTGTGCCTGGGCCCAGGGTGAAGCTGGCTCAGGAACCCTCACTGGTGCTGCACAGCTGGAAATGGGCCAGCACTGGGATGGATGAAGCCCAGAGCCTTCTTGGGCTGGGCCTATCACACCCTCTCTATTTCAGGGTGCCTTCGCAGAGCACCATCTCAGGGTCCCTCATCATCCCTCCCAGTATGGGCATCTACCCCATCCTGCAGCCACTGAGACTCATTGGGTACCTGCTGCACTCAGTCATACCTGCTTCCTTAGGTCCCTGGGGGTGGTCTCTGTGTTGGGTAAGTAGGAAAGCCTTGCTATGTTTCTGAATTAGGGGTAATTCAGGGGATGGAGGAGGGGGGCCAGATACCCTTCCCCTAATGTGCTTCCTGGGTGAGGACACCTGTGTTCTGTTATATTTCCTGATTCACTCTGCTTCCAGGGGCCTCTCCTGTACACAGGTGGACTTCTGAACTGGAAAAAGTCAGGATTCCTAGGGAAGTGGGTGAGGAGGCAGCTGTGTGACCCTGGGTGGAATAAGGATGGGAGCTGGCTCTGAGTGATGGACAGAACACAGGACCAGGAGCCAGAGACTCTGGTCTCAGCCAATGGATGGCCTTGGATAGGACACCGTTCTTCTCTGAACATAGTCTACTGTCAAATGAGGAGAGGTACATAGGACTGAGTTTTTTCTGAGATCCCTCTCAGCCCTCACTTTTTGTGGCTTAGACCGGGAAAAAAGGAAAAGGACTCTAGGGGGCCAGCCCGATTCTCAGACTCTCTACTTTTTTACAGTTCGCCCTTTCCTTGGAAGCTGTGTACAGACGTGTTCATCTCTGTTATCAGACACACCTCTCTGTCTTGTGGAGATAAACTCATCACTCCCAATGGTTGGCTGGGGTCTGGTCTGGGAGGGCTGTTGAGGCATGTGTGGCAAGGGCCACAGCTGCGCAAATGTGTGCTGACTTCTTGGCCCTGCTCCTGGTGCCTGGCAGTAGCTGGCAGAGTAGAGATCACTCCAGGAGTGCTTCCTTTTCTGCCTCTGTCCTTCACAAAGGGCTTAGCAGACTGGCTGGTGAGAGGGCTCCCACCCCATAGCAGCAATTAGTGGGAGAGAATGTGGGGTAGAACAATTAGGGGGTGAGGCTGTCACTCCAGAGAGGGAGAGGCAGAGACTGGCTCAGCCCTGTGTGGGGCCATAGGGCTAGCCCCTCTGGTCCTCTCTGTATTCTGCCTGAGGAGTTCAGGCTATCCCCAAGGAAAACTGATTGAGAGGTGATCTTTAGGAGGCTCTAATTTCCTCAATGGCCAGGATAACAATTCTCAGCTTTTTCTGGTCATACCTCCTTTGAAAATCTGATAAAGGCAATGATAATCTCTCTCCTTGTTCAAAGGCACATGTGTGCACATGTGAGGACATGAGCATGTGTGCACATATACATTCTTGCTTATTAATGAGAATTCACGGGCTCTCTGGAAGGCTCCCCATAGTCTCCAGATTCAGAAGCCCTGGACAAGATGGCTTCTAGCCTAGCTGTGCACTTTTGCGGCACAGTAGACCTGGAACCTGAGCAAGCCTGTGCCATCTAGAGGCCTCTGGCAGGAGCTGGCAACTTGGGAGGACCCCAGCCCAATCCTGCTTTTTCTGAGGGCGTTCATATGACAATAGGATGGGATTGGCACATATCTGTGGAGCTCTGATATTTGCAACCAGGGCTGTCCCCTCTTTCCAACTATACTCCTTTCAGTTCCCTCATGCTCACTCCCAGTGCTCCACTAATTGTCCTACAGGCCACATGGTTTTCATACAAAAATGAGGGGCAGCCAGGGTCCTGCTGGAGCTGTGTACACTGCACTGTACATGAGGAGGGGCTCTCTGTAGGAGTGAGAATGAGTGGGTGTAGGGAATGTCACTGTCTTAGGCATGTCCCATGTTTCAGCAAGACAGAGCCTGCCCAGGCTTCTCTTGTCCTGCCCAAATTAGAGGATGACATTGCCTGATGAGGTTGGACATGTTGAAAACCCCTAGTTTACTAAGCTAAAATATACCATCAGCTACATCATCTTCTGAATCCTTTAAAAGGGACAATAATGGAAACAAATTGCTACTGAAACCTTGCTGTGTGCCATGATCTCATTTAATTCTTATAAAATGCTACCTGCCCAAGCACAGAGATGGAATGATGTGCAAAATTTGCACAGCTAGACATGGTCTGGGCAGGAGTCAGACCAGGTCTGTCTGTTCCACCACCTGTACCTTTAATAACACACACTTTCCCAGGAGCCTGTGTGGAACACCAGGAGAGGACTGAGTTTACACTCATTCACTCTTGGTCACCTCACAAAATGCTGTATGTGCATGCATGTGTGTGCATTTGTGCCTACATATGAGTGTATTGTGCATGTAAAATTTTCTTGAAAACCAAAAAAAGTGTTCCAATTAGATTCCACATCATAATGTGGGCACCTCTGCCCTCTGCCCTCTGCAGAGAGGGGGAGAAGACTAGTCAGGGGAATCCAGGGAGGCTTCCTGAAAGAAGCAGCACATAAGCAGGACCACTAGAAGTTGAAGAGGATTACCACAACAGAACTGCAGCTGAGGTATGGCATCTTTGTGTGTATTACAAAAAGGCATGTTCTATCCAGCCCTGCTCTGGGCCTGCTTGATTTCATTTCAGCTTCAATTCCTTATTTGTCTAATCAGAATCCTCTTCTTTTTTGACCTTATGTGTATGCACATGCTAGAAGGGGCTGTGATGAGGACAGATGCATGCAGATAAACCTGTGGCTTCCAAGTTTGGTGTAATTTCCTCCCTTGGGGTCCTCAAGGGCAAATGTGTGGAGCAGTAGTTGAGGACCCTCGTGTGATCCTATCTAGCCCTTCCTAGCCCCCTGACAGCCAGGGTCTGCATGTTCCTCACTGGGGTGGGATGGGGGAGTACATGGAGCTCTAGATGTGCCATTATCCAACCTCTGCTTAACTTACTGCCTGGGCACACTTGTCCCTCATTCCCTAGGCAACAATCGGTTTCCTGCTGTGTGTGTGTGCGCTGGTGCACATGCCATGCCTGTGTGAGAAGAGGAAAGTGGAAATAGTCTGAAAGCACCTTGGTGGGCGGAGAGGGGGGTGGCGCTGTGGGGAAAAGGCATTCATGGATGTAAGGAGTGGCCAACATGGAGGTTTAGACAGTGCCCTTTGGTACTCTCTGTCCCTGGTCTGGACTGAGAGCTGTGCCTGGAGCTCCTTGCATGCCCAGGTGCAGCCTGGCCCTGAGAGGGTAACCACTAAAGCCACAGCTGGATGGCCTTTGACCAAGCTTCCAGTGATCAAAATTCCACTGATGCCCTTACTCTTTCTGTTCCATAACCTCTCTGGATGCATGTGCTACAAACTGAGGGGACAGGAGGCTCCATGGGGCTGGCCTAAATTATGCATGTGTCAACTAGGGAAGTCTCTCTGACCCATCCAGGATCAAGGGCCCCAGAACTAGGAACAAGAGTGTGAGTCTCCTGCCTCCTTGCCTGTGTTGAAGTCTGAGTCTGTGTTAAAGGCCTGGGCTGGGATGGCTTCCCAGATCAGTAGGTGGCCAGGAATCACTCATTCTCACATCCAAGAGCAAACAGCAGTTGCTCAGCAGGGAGGGCAGCATGGGCCTGACCCATACTGAACTCCTGTGGCCAAATTTGTGTTTATTTGGTTCTTCTACTAACATGGAAACAAAGCATTCTATCCCATCCTGCATCCTGCTGCTCTGTCTCTGCTCTTCATAGTGGTGTCAAGGGAGGTGGCTTGACTCCAGTCTGCCCCTTCCTTTCTCTTGGCCCATTGCCACTTCTCCAAGGAGAAGCCAGGGGTTGGGGTGCAGGGCTGAGGAGTGAGCAGGGGAAAGAAGCCATGCAAGTGGGGAAACAAAGGGTGGACTGTGACCTGGCACCAGGAGTCTGGAAGCCTGGATTTCTGCATGGCTTGGCTATAATCTTGAATAACAGTGGTTAGTGTTTAATGAGCACCTACTAAGTATTTAACATTAATTCAAAGATACCTACTATAAAATTACATTTTTGTAACATGATAAAGATGTTAATTTTGCTATAATGGCAAACATATTATATAATGTATCAAGTTAATGTATTAAATACCTTAAATTTATACAATGTTATATATCAAATGTATTTCAATTAAGAAAATTACTTAACTATAATTCTTAGCACTGGGATACAGCAGTAACAAGGAAAATCCTTGTCCTCATGGAGTGAACTTTCCATTGGCCTTACAACATAAGTATTCTCTCACTTTATAGATAAGGACACTGAAGGTCAGGAAGGAGAAGATTTTGTCGAAGATTAGTCATTGTGATTTGCTAGATCCTATACCCTTCTTGGCCTAACTTTTCTCCCCTGTGAAGATGAGGAGTCAGAATGGATGATCTCCAAGCCCTTCTGTCTCTGATGATCTATGCCAAGGGCAAGGGATTTGGACAGGTGACTTTCCTGGGGCATAGACACTTGCCTAGTGCTTGGAAGAAAATGGAGGAAATGGCTTGGGCTCTGGTTTGGAGTGGGCTGGGGAAGGGCCACAGGGAGAAGACCGCAGCCTTTGTAGTCTGGGACACTTCTTAGTGGCTTGTTCTTTGGAGGCCAGGTCCTATTATTTGAGGATATTCCCTCATTTTTGTGTTAATGATGAAATACTCCAGGGGTTCTGAATCTATTCAGCAGACTATATTCAGTCCTGAATACTGTATAACTGTTCAGCTATGAGGGTCCAGGCCTGACTCCTGTTTATGTGCTAGACCTAGAGGGAAAACCAGTCTTCAGAATGTTGTCTGCCTGAGGCATCTCTGCTTCTTACCGCCAGTCATAGCTCCAAGCCTGCAGTCCAATTTACAGGGTATCTTCAACCTGAATTGACGTGACTGGGGAGCTGGGCAGCGTGGGAGGCTGGGGTGCCGGAGGGTAAGTCCCTAGGTCTTGGTGCTGTCTGTGGGAACTTCCTTCAGGACTCTAGCAGGAGGAACTTCCTGTATCCTGGGGCCAGAGCCAGTGATTTCAGGTCAAAGCCAAGGCCTCAGGAGTTATCTGAGGGTAGGACCCTGCCATGCTCAGTGCACAGGGGAATGAGGGAGATGCGCGAGGATGAGGGAACCCCTCAGGAGGTGGGTGGGCAGGGCAGGGCTGCTGAGCCTGGTTGTCTAGGTGCCCATCAACACATATGTGAGGTAAAGGGGTGAGTGAGGTATGATCTTGCCTGGAAAAGCAACTTTTCTTATGCTTGTTAACTGACAAGCCTATAAGGATAAGGAGAATGTTTGGAATCAGACAGACAGGGATCTAGATTACATATAGCCCATGTGACCCTGGGGACTACTCTAGCTTCCTTGAGCTTTCATCTCCTCATAGTTAATAATCCCACTTGTTGGGGCTATCATGTGATATAAATAAGAATACACCTAAGAATGACTTTTTAAAAAATTACTTTATTGTTGTATCACATTTATCCCATTTTTTTCCCACTGGTCTCCCCTGGCCCACCGTCCCCATCCCCTCTACCACAGTCAATCCCCACATGTTGTCCATGTCCATGGCAAATTACACTAGTTCCTTGATTAAACTATTCCCTTCTATGCTCTCTTTTTCACCTCACACCTTGACTCTGCACATTGTCAGTCTATTCCTTGTTTCCATGCCTCTGGTTCTTTTTTTTTTTTTAATATTATTTATTATTTACAGAGAGAAAGAAAGGGAGAGAGGCAAAGAGGGAGAGAAATGTCAATGTATGGTTGCTTTTCACCTGCTCCAGCCACAGACCTGGCTGGAGACCTGGCTTGCAACCTGGTTATGTGCTCTGGCTGGGAATTGAACCAGCAAATTTTGGGTTCATAGGCCAGTGCCCATCCACTGAGCCACCAGCAAGGGCTCTGGTTCTTTTTTTTTTTTTTTTTTT
>PVIW01012712.1:0-30722 GCA_004026585.1 Noctilio leporinus
ATTAATGCCTAACCCTGAGGATTACAATGGAAAATTAAGACTTCAAATAGAACCTCCTTCTAGTACACATTTCTAAATATTTTCCTCTAAGAACTCATAGAATTATGAATGATATAATTATTCCCATTATTTTATGTGTGCAAATTACTTGATAAATGTTATGTAGATAAAGGCTTGATTTTTTTTTTTTTTTTTTTTTGTCTTTTACTTACCAGCTATGACAGATGGGGCTTGTTGGCTTGTTGTTATATTGAATTTTTTAAGGTGTTCTGGTATTTGTTTTTTACTTACAGTGTTCATTCAACACAAATTTTATTGACCTCTTCTAGGAAGAAGTATGAAAACTTAACATAAGGCTAAAAGTTAGAGAGTGTATCTTTTCAAAATCCTATGGGGCCAAACACAAGTGAAGGTTAGTTAAGAGGATATGCTTTGCTCTAATTACTTAATAAAATTGATTAAACATATGACAATTCATAACACCTTAACATGTAGATTCTCACCCAGCAATTTTATTCTAATATTATTAACTTGCTTACAAATATATATAGTTTCAAATGCACTTTGAATGAACTTTAGCACTTTATTTCTTCATTCATTAGTTAATGAGTTGAATGAATTAAATGCTTGATATACACTTGAACATTGATATGGGTCCAGTGTTGGACTAGACACAGGTAGTCAAGTTTCTTTGTCCAGTGCTACAGGTAACAGTAGAAGATGTCCTGGATCCCAAGGCAGAAAATTTCTTTGCTCAGAGAGGGTAGAGATTATAAAGCTTGATGAAGAAAAATACCTTTCTGGTAAAACTATAAGGACTATTAAAAACTATTTGTAAGGCTGCTAAAATTTCAGTACGACTATTGCAACACACCCTAATGAACTATGGGCAAAAAAAAGATGATACAATATTTATATGTATTAAATACAATATACAATATAAATATATATATATATATATATATATATATATATATAAATGTTTATATTTAAAAGTATCTCATTTAGTTATTACCTGAGAATGACAGTGATTTGGGCTCCAATCAATTATGTATGCTGCTTAAAGTCAAAAAGAAAAATGTATAAACACTTAAAGGTCTTGGTTTAATTTTACTTTTAAAATAAATAAATAAACAAAAAAATGAGCTAAAAACTAGCTAACTCAAGAGGTGAGAAGATTTCCTTAGATGGAACACATGCTTCTTACTTGCTTTCATCTGGAATGCTTTCCTTCTTTCTTTTTAAAAAATATTTTATTTATTATTTTTAATATTTATTAAAATAATATTATTTATTATTTTTAGAGATGAGGGAAGGGAGAGAGGCAGAGAGGGAGAAAGACATCAATGTATGGTTGCCTTTCACCTGCCTCCAGCTACAGACCTGGCTGGAGACCTGGCTTGCAACATGGTTATGTGCCCTGACTAGGGAATCGAACCAGCAACATTTTGGTTCACAGGTTGGCACCTTATCCACTGTGCTGCCAGCCAGGGTCTGTCTGCAATTCTTTATCATGGCAAAGTTGGTTCCCCAAACTGAAAGACTATCATTTTAGTCACTGTTTTCCTAGACTGTCCGGAGCTTATGGCTGCGTATGCACTGAAGGCAGAAGATTGAGTAGAAGAGCAACTAGAACAATCATTTTGATTTCTATGGTCTTCCCAATTTACCATTCTAGTTGAAATTAAAAGGAGAAATAAAATGTGCATAATCATACAGAAAGAATTAGTTCCAACATTCCCTGTTAATTTAATCCTCTTTGTAATAGATGGGCTTTATTAATTATAAATGGTCTACAACCTGAAGGAAAGTGAGCATCTAGAAAAGAGTCCTGACTGGAGGAGCACATTACGTGGACACTCAGGAAATAATAAGTACAATGATCTGAACAAGAGTTCTTCACTTCAAGACAGGACATTGTTCTTTGTTCCTTAGTGAAATAAATGTAATATTTTGTAAGCCCATAATGCTTGATGTAAAAAATTAGAAACTATATTCATACTAGAAGCCAAATCATCAAGAGTTTCAGCATTTCTGCAGTCATTCTCTTTTATGAGAGGGGGACCAAAATAAAATCTGAATTTTATTTATAAAAACACTGTGTATGTATTCTTACATGTTTAAACTTCAGTCACCTTTAAAGAACTCTCCATTTGATGCCATACAGCCATTTTATACAATACTCAAAACAGTTTTTGAACTTGCTGATTTTGATGCCTTTTAATACTGCAGTTTTTTGTTTCACTTCTGCCACATCAGCAGAATGTTTCCATTTGAAGACATTTTTTTCAGCCAGGGAAACAAACAAACAAACAATCAAAAATATCACTGGGGGCAAGGTCAGGTGAATAGACATGGTGGCACAGGGGACATGCCATTTTTGGTCAAAAAATGCTAACACTTAACGTGGTATGGGGAGATGCACTCATCAATCACCCACCATGAAATGGGCAAACACATTGAAAGAGTCTTCAAAAAACTAACTGAAGCCAAATGCAGCTTCTCACAACAACACCACTTGGTGCACTGACACAGATGGGTTCCTGAAATATTCACCAAGTGGAGGAAGCCTGCACTATAAGAGGCCAGCCCTCCAAAAAATAATTCTGTTTGGGCGGGGTGGAGGTGGGGGGGTTCCTTCCTAGTGTAAAACTAACAAAGAAGGGTTAACTAATTAAACTGTGCTCCATTTCTTTTATCCCATGTTTTAAATGGCTAGTCTCTTGTGTTATGTTTTTTAAATGCCTACACACAGATTAATATTAAGTCATTTTTGTGAATTTCAAGGGTATAAAATTATCTTGCAATGACAGGTTTGCATTGATAAAGCATAAGACTTTATTTTTTATAAAATATAATGCCATCTTAAATTAGTTTTCACAAGATGCATCTATTTCCATTTTTAGAAAAGAATACATTTATAATTAAAACATATTTTTCAAAACCAGACAATTCCAGTATTTAGACAGGAACTATTATCTCTGATTGATCTTGCTATTTTATCTCTTGTAACTGAATGTATGACTTACAGTCACATTCAAAGTTTACTAAGAACCATCTTCATTTGTAAAAACTATTTTTAAAAGTGTTAACCACATGTCACATGTGATTTAGCTGTTAAACTCCCTGAAGGCAAAGACTAAACCAGCTGATTTCTCCATGTGCCTTTCAAGGAGCTGGAGACACCATCCTTTCAGGGAGCCCTTGCCACATAGAACAGGTGCTCATATTCTTTTCTATTAGCTTATGATTTAGTTGGGCATCTTACAGAAGCCTCAATGTCCTTTAATGAAGCCCTCTGACAACATGATGCAACTTTCCACCACTGATTCACAGCTCACTCAGCTTCCTCTTCCACCATAGTTTAAATATCTCTCAGTTGCAAATGCAAAGATATAATTAGTGCTCTTAAATGATATTTTCCATAAAAAGGCAAACAATCCTGTCTGCAAAATGGCATTCACATCATATTAATCCTTTGAGATCTCCATTGATTAGGAAATTCAGTTAAAACACCTTCGTTGAGTCTCTATTTTAGATATAGGTTAAATATTATAATGACTTGTATCTGAAGCTATTATTTAATTTGGAAGGAAAGTTCATTGACAAAAGCCTCAAAGAATTGTTTCACTGATAAGCAGTTTAAAAAACCAATTGCTTGTTTTGTGATTTCAGAGGGGAAAATTAAAGTTATAAAAATTAGTATATAATTATAAGTCTACTGGGGCCAATAGAACAAGCCCAATAAAAATGTGATTTGATAGATAATACAAGTCAACATTAATTCCCCCATTCAACAAAAGAATTAACTACATACAGTATGTCAGAAATTATCCATTTGTAAATTCACCAAATAAATATGTACTAAGTGAGTATAGTGATATTTGCCTCTGGGAAAACAGAGAGTTACTTACAAAGCTGACAGGTTAGCAGAGAGTGCAGATGATTACAAAAGTAGTGAAATGCAAAGGTTGTCACAATAAAATGTGTCATGGGAGTGTGTGGCTCAAATGGGGGCTTTTAACACAGTGATAAGGTCAAAAAAGGTCTCCCTAGTGAGAGAACTTTTACTCTTAAGGTTGAAGAACATGAAGGATGAATCTAGGGAAAAGAAAGAGGAACAAGCATCCTATAGATAGAAAATAGTAAGTGAAAATGTGCAGAAACTAAGAATTTTCCCCCACCCCTCACTGGTACAGGGAATGTTCAGAATATTAATAAGAAAGATCTAGAGAGAAATTCAAGACCAGATGTTAGCAAATTTTGAAGATCATATTTGTGAATTGGCATGTTAGATTTCTGAAACAAATTAAGCCTGAAACATTGCTGGGGACAAAAATGATGATACTAAAGGTGTCCAACTTTAGGCACATCGTGAAAAGGCAGTATTCTTTGGGGCAAATGCCAAGAAAATAGTAACAGGCAGCAAGAAAAATGAAAGACCAAATATAAGATGGACTGACTCCATAAAAGAAGCCATAGACATGTGTATATGAGATGAGCAGGGCTTTTAGGGATAGGACATTGTGGGAGTCACTCATTTATAGGGTCACCAAGAGTCAGGACCAACTCAACAGCATGTAACACACATAATCTTATATAATATTAGGGTGTTAACTAATTCATGTCAGAAAAGACTGTCCTAAAATTATACAGGATGAACTCAATGGGAATGAGAAACAGAGGTAAGAAGACAAATTAGGAGGTTATTGCAGCAGTACATGAAAGAAATAAATGAAAGCAATATGTACAGAGAAGGAGAGAGATTATAGTTTAATGCAGAAATGACAGGAGTTGATTATTCACTGAATGTGGAAGACAAGGTAGAAGTAGGAGTGAAGGGTTATACTCAAATTTCTGAGTTTGAAAAGCTATTAGTTTCAAAAGTATTAATGGAAAGTAAGTTTAGCATTATAGATGGTGAGTTTGAGCCACATACATTATATCCATTGAAATGAGCAGGAAACAAATGGCTGTATTGCTATGTATTTTAAAAAGATTTTGTGTATATTCTAGTTTCTCTTCAGATTGTATAAATCTGTCATCTTTTACTAAAATAAAGATTTTGAGCAAGAGAATAAGTTTGTAAACAGCAGCTTTTAATTTTGTTATTTTAAGCTATGGAAGTAAATGAAATGGACTAAATGGATATTTAGTATAAGAAGAAAGAGGATTTAGGACAGAAGCCTGAGAAAAGTTATAATTTAATTATTTTTTCTTTAAAGATTTTATTTATTATTTTTAGAGCAAGAGGTAGGGAGAGTGACAGAGAGAGAGAGAGAGACATCAATGTATGGTTGCCTTTCACCTGCCTCCAGCTATGAACCTGACTGAAGACTTGGCTTGCAACCTGGTTATGTGCCCTGGCTGGGGAATCAAACCAGCTACCTTTGAGTTTATAGACTGGTGCCTTATCCACTGTGCCACCAGCCAGGGCCTATAATTTAATTATTAATTAGAGAGAAGATGCATTAAGTGAGAGAACATAAGTATTATAGTTTCATGAAAATCAACAAAGAGTTTCAAGTGAGCTTTTCAAAGTGTCAAATGTGGTCACAGTAATATAATGCAAGAATGAGAAGGTGTCCATGATGAAGGTGAATGGTACTATTACAATAAGTCTATTTTAAATGAGTTAAATGAATCAGCAAAGACCTTACACCTAACAAGCAGTGGGACTAGATTGTTTTCTCACATTTCACTGTATAGTGTTCTTACCTACCAATTCCATGATAAAAATTCATGGAAAATAATAATACTTAAAAGGATATGAGTAACAATGGAGGAATATAGAGAAAATGACATATTTGAGAGTTGTGACATAACTGAGAAGATGATATATCACATCTATCTAGGGAAGGAAACATAAGCACTTATGTCATGGGAGCAACAATGTCTTTTTATTAATATAGCAGTTTGTCCTTGTGTCAGAGATAGGGTCCCATGTGAATTCTCTAGTGCAGGTGGAGCTGGCATTAAAGGAACTTTTGTTCTTAAAGTAAAAAATTGTGATGTGGAAATAAGTCAGCAGGAATAAAAACAAAAACATACTGGCATTTCCTCTAATAGATTGTCTAATCTGTTTAATAACTCATAATTGTAATACTGTGAGAAAATATAAGTCATAGTTAATATTTTTTAGTCTACTTGTGTCAATAATTATTCTCTGACAGGTGTCAAGCTCTGGCAAATACTATATCTTCTCTCTAAATTTGTGTTTCATCTAAACTCTCGAATAGGGACAGTAGTCTAATATGTTATATAATGCATGCCCACACAAATGCAGTGCCTAGTAAAGGAAAGTCTACTTTCCTTTTAAAGACATATATGTACATGGTCTCAAATTGATCTCAAATGTTCTCTTAACCAAATTACCTAATATAGTACTTCTGGGCAAGTTCTATATCCTCTTCTGCTGTACTTGGCTTTTTTATTCTTTAAATAATTGTCCATATATATATATATATATATATATATATATATATATATATAATTTCCATATAAATAATATATTATTTGTTTGTTTGCCATTATTTCTCAAGTTATAATGCAAAATCCTTGAGAAGTAAAGTTTTCTTTTTGTTGTTGTTGTTTAAAAGCTCATTTCTAGGTGCTCATTAAATACTTGTGGGAGGAACAAATGATAGCCTGAATTCCTACACTAATCTCCATTACACCAGTTTGCCCCATTATTACATTAATTGTGATCTAAGGTAAAATTTAAGGACACCATTACTGAAAACTGAATTTGGGCTTCTAGTCAAAATTCACATTTACTAGGCGGGAATTCAGCATCCAGGTAGCCAGGCTAAAATTCACCCAGTCTGGACATTATTTATCATTAACAGAATGTTGGTCATGAGGCATTTGATTAAAAAATTTTGCCTCAATAAATAACCTTGACTGTTTTATAATCATCAAGTTATGACAATAAGGTAAATAATAATGAGTCATTAGTTGTTGAGTACTCTTTATGTATGAAGTGTACAAGTGGATTATGTGGAATATGTGATTTCATATTCATAATAACCCTACTAGATTGGAAATATCCTCATCTGTAAGCAGAAATGTTGAAGAAATTAATCAACTACTCACTTGGTAAAACTATTTGGCATTATCTTGTCAAATTAAATATGTACATATCTTTTGGCCCAGAAATTCCATACTTAAGAAGATACCAACCAGGTGCCAGCCTACAAACCCAAAGGTTGTTGATTTGATTCCCAGCCAGGGCACATAACCAAGTTGCAAGCCAGGTCTCCAGCCAGGTCTCCAGCCAGATCTGTAGCTGGAGGCAGGTGAAAGTCAACCATACATTGATTCTTCTCTCCCTCTCTGCCTCTTTCCCTTCCTCTCTCTCTGGAAATAATAAATACAATCTTAAATAAAATAAAATGAATTTAAAAAATGAAATAACAAGGTCTGTGCAAATAAACATTAGAAAAAAAGAAGATACCAACCAATGATGTACAACTTTCTCTATAAATATACACATAGTCATATCATTATTAGCAACAGCTTCAAAATGGAGATGAAGCAAATAAATGTTCGCTATTGGTGGAAAAAGAAAACTATCTTGTGATGAAGTCATGTGATGAAATGTATTAATGAGAGTAAATGCAGCTGCAAGTATATACACCACTTGGATGGATCCTACATGCAACCAACTAACCAACCAACCAACAAACAAAAACATTGAACAAAGGACTGTCTATCACATTTTTTCTGTCATTCAGCTAACAACCCATCTTGTCACTCTCCCCTCATGACTGCAGAAGAAGCAGAGAGTGACACTGAGATACAAAGAAAAAGTCACAGCTCCCCAGCCAGAATCAAATCAACTCAAACCCTACTAATTTCCCTGAAACTAAGTAATTGGATTTATAGCTACAGGATATCTTCCTTCTCTGATGCATTTTCAATGACTCTTGTAAAATTCCTAATTTTGTACTGAATCCAAAGCCTTTCATAAAGTCAAAATATGGTAAATGAAAAGTGTTTGGCACTGACTTCAAATATGTCTGTCCTTTTATTTCGTTAGTGCCCTGTGATCATTTCCTTTTTAACAACACGGTGGTAAATATCAAAAAGAAAGAAATAACATATAAAAATGTCTAAAAAAGATTACTGGTCTTTCCCTTTTGGAGCTGAAGATAATGTCATCAGGTTAACAATTTAATTTATGAGAGGATATATACAGTTGTATATTACAGAGACTGTGTTTGCTCTAATCTTCAGCTAAATCTTTGCAAAATGATATGGAAATCAGCCCTTTAAAAGCTATCAGGTAAATTATTACCCAATCCATCAAACATAGAACTTTTCTTTATTAATTCTCACTCTGAAAATTCAGCAGGATACTTTGCATGATACAATAATCAGTTACTTATTAATATTTTTTTTCAATTTATTTTCTTTCAATTTACACCAGCACATGCTATCTTACTTTATTGTATTGGCCTTTTCCCATCCATATCAAAATGTTTTGGAACAAAAATGTATTTCTTTATGGTCTCTGACAGTTCCAATTAATAAGTATACTTGTTTGTGAGAACAATAACTGGTGAACTCATAAAACTAGACAGAAATCCACATATAGACCATTACTTGAACTCTGCAGTGCAGAACATTTGAGTGTATCATTAAAAAAATTTACTGAGTACAAAGACAATTGATATATCCTTAATAGGAAATAATGTAAACTGACAATGTAAAGTAAGACTTCCTTTATTGTTTTACTTTCTTATTTTTATTTTTATTTTACATTTTACAAAGAGAAAATTATAACAGTATTAAAGTTTGTAAAAATATATTTAAAACTTGAAAATAGAGGCAAAGAAAATCTGCATGTGTTTCAGTTCCCCTTGGAACATCACCCAGTAGTCCCATCCAATGATAGTTTGATTTTCTAGACAAATATGTTTTGGTTTGACTCGCTATTCACCTTTCATTAGGGCCTCCAAATTCTATGAAGTTACATATTAACATAAAGAGACACATTATTTCTGACCAGTAGGAAAGACACTCAAGTAGTCATGACTTTTTGCCCTTTGGGATCTTAACCCATTTGATGTCTAATTTTGTCATCGTATTTCACCATTTTAAATGCTTACTCATTCTTCAGTTCTGACTCTTTACCATGCTGTTGTTTTCTTTAGGAATGGGTTCACTTCATATTATGAAATATAAATATTAACACTTTGAAATTGCACTTTTATTACTTACTTTTATTATGAATACTTTCAGTTTAAAATCAAAGTATTATTATACTTTGAAAATTGCACTTCATTAAGTAAAATGATAATCATTTATAAAGTAAGGTAGTTCCTATCACTAATGAAGAAAAGTAATAAAAAAGTGCAAAATTCACTTGCATCAAAGGAATGCATTAAGACATGAGACAGACTAGTTTCATCAACTCTGAAATTTTATCTAAATCTCTTCTTGAGGGCTTTAAGTGTTTCTAATTTTTAACTTTCCTCCTATTAAAATAAAGCAAGTCTTAGTAACTACTTAGTATGACATCTTTCTCATCCTTCCTCAAGTACAAATAAGTGGTGTAGTTTTGGAAGGAGCATAAAGAGGATGAAGAGATGAGGAAACTCCTATCAAGAATTGGTAGGGCTATTCTTCAGAAACTCTGACCCTTTTGGGGAATGCCTCACAGAAATAGGGGTGAGAGGGTACATCACTAAAGAACAAATGAACAGATGGTTGGACAGGTGACCAAGGCCATTGCCAATGCTCACAACTCTAGGTGGAGAACTCTTTATGTTTAATTTATTTTGTCCTATGGAGGTTAGTTGGGTTAAGTAAGAACTTGGCCCCCCAAAATGTATTTCTGTCTGAAAGTTCCCTGCCTTTGCTGTCTTTTCACTTAAGAGTTCTGGGTGCATAGCCCTGACTGGTGGCTCAGTGGATAGGCAATGGACTTCGAACCCAAAATTCACTGGTTCAATTCCCAGTCAGGGCACATAACCAGGTTGCAAGCCAGGTCTCCAGCCAGGTCTTTAGGTGGAGGCAGGTGAAAGGCAACAATACATTGATGTTTCTCTCCTGTTCTTCCTTCCTCCCTGCTCTTCTCTCTAAAAATAATCAATGAAATCTTAAAAAAAGAAGAAGAAGAAGAAGAGTGCTGGGTGTAGCTTCCATTATTACTCTTTGGGAAAGGGGACTATTGACTTGCTGAAGGGAAAGAAAGTCGGTCAAAAAAGTTTTAGGAGATGCTTTTGGCTTTGATTTTGCTTTGTTTTTTTTTTTTGTTTCATTTGTTTGTTTGTTTGTTTTTAGCATATTAGACAGAGCCTGAGAAATAATTTAATTACTGTCAGAATATAATCAGCAAAATGTCATTTGCATAATAAGTTATTTTCTCCTGCATCAACAAATGAATACTACATAGTTTGAGAAAAAGAAATTCTGAAAGAAGAATTCTGATAGATCCTTGTCATTCAAAGCTGTATTGGCATTTGACATTTGAAGGCAATCAAATTTCAAATGAAGAAATGCAAAGTCACAATGTGCAGGGACTTTTACCAGGCCAAGGAGCCTGTAAGATGAAGAAAGAGCAGCAGTTTACAAATAAACTTAACTACAAATGTAAACAGAAGAAACCTGATATATTCAGATCTTATTTTGCCTTCAAATTTCCTTTCAAATTATCAGGAATGACATAGAGACACCTAGTACAACTCTATTTATTCTGTCCAGCTAGATCTGGACTAAAGTTATCTCTCAATCTGGGCACTAAATATTTTCATATTCAATGATTCTGACTACTATAGAAGAAGGAGCAAAACACTTCAAAGAATCATAACTATGATTGGTTTTTATTTTATATTTTGAAACAGACTGAAAATGTATTTATCTTATTTATGTCTCTTGGTATGAGGTTCAGTAAATGTGTTCATTAGTAACTAAAATTAATTATTCTGTTCTATTCTGTGATAGCAATTTTGAAGTACTGTAAATTCTAGGACATGTTCACCATGTGTAACTAATAAGCAAAAAGCAAATGTTTTATTTATTTTGTGTCTTTAATTAACAATTGCAAATAGATTTTCTAAGGTGAAAGATGATAAAAAACAAAAAGTTTAAATCATTTTAAGATTGATATTTTAACTTTTTCTTTCCAATTAAAATTATGAATAAGATTTGAAAGTTATGACACCTGATACAACAAAATAGATGTTTCCAAGAATGATGGCATTTTAATTGAAAGTAAGAAAACTCAATCTGCATTCAATTTCATGAAGACACATGATACTATCCCATCTCTCAAAATATTTCAGAATTTTTATGCTTGAATATTGCATTTCACATTTTTAACCCAAGTGATCAGAATTTTATTTTGAAAAAAAATTTGATATGTGACTATTTATTACTTCTCAGTTGTTTTGCAGGCATGCAATAGAAGTGGTAATTAAGAGATCATTTCTCTAGCAATTTTGAATAAATTGAAAAATTGTAGTAACTTGGAAAGCAGAATAAATAATCAATGGTTTCCAGAAGTATATTAGTAAATGCACACTAGAAATACAGACATTTCCCTCTCTCACTTCTCTCACTCTCTCTCTCCCTCTCTCTGTCATAGGACATCTGCTAAATAAAAGAAGTAAAATGGGCCAATGTTCTCATCTTTCATACTTATGGTGTCTGTCAAGAAAGTATCCAATTATGTACTATGAAAAAGAGACATTTATTGAAGAATATAAAGGGTACAAAGAAGATTATATATAGGAAAATGACACCTAAGTCCCCTTCAAAGTGGGCACCTTGGGACCTCATACAGATCTAACTATCATCAGCTGCCCCATCATATTTTCCTGCATCTCATCAATGATCTGAAATCTCTTTTGTTTTAAAGATGATTATAGTTTTGGGAAAAGTTGGAAGTCACAGCATACCAAATATGGGCTGCAGAGGGTCTGAGTCACCTGGGTGGTTTGATACTTTGTCAAAAAACTCTGCATGAGTAGGTGTGTTGTCATGATGTAGGCAGCAATCTGACCACCGGCTGCCCATAGCCTAGACCTTCTGAATCACCCAGATAGTTTCCATAGAGGAATGTCCAAGCTTAATGCAAAATTTGATGCAGATTCGTTGTTCTACTTGCTCCTTTTGAATGCTATGGCCACACAGTACACATGCTCACTCAAGGGCCTCTACTTCTCTCTCTGGCTAATACAGTGAAGTTGTCATTATTCATGCAACTACACTTCAGTCCATTCTCCTTGGTGGCCAGGTTGCATTGATGTCACACAAACCATTTTCATTATACTAACAACAGTTGGACTTTTTCTAAACAGACCTCGAATGTGTCAATATTCAGGTTAAATTAGAAAAATCAAGAATGAGATATTTAATTACATCATGCAAGTAATGTTGATGAGCAAACATAATTCATAATAATAAAATATTAATGGGGAGGGCAGTAGGGTAGAAGGGTGTGGGTGCTAATGATACACACATAAAGTCAATGTTAGATTATGACATTAATGGCAGAAAGCCTTGGTGTTGATTCTTGACCCTGTCCTTGAAAAAATTACCTTATCTATTTGATCCTCAGTCTCTCATTCATAAACTGGGGAAAATAACTATCTTGAATGACCATATTTGGGATTAAAGATTCTAGAAATGTACAAGGCCCACAGTGTGTATCATCTACTAAGAGTTAACTACTAGTAAATGGTTTTAGTATCATTAGTGTCTTTTTTGAGATTGATTTCCATTAAAATATGTCTATCATTCAACGATGTTTCATATACCTACTGTATTTTAAGACATTTAACATGAACTACATATGAGAACTTATTTATCTATAATTCTATAATACATAAGGGTCTAGAGTGAGAATTTAATTTACCAATAGGTGTTTAAACAAGTTTGATGTGAAAGGTGGTTGCAATGTATTGTAGTAGATATTGTCAGTGCCCTCACAACACACATGTTTCTTGGATCTTCTTCAATAAACTCATTTCCCTCAAGCTAACTCTTAGGTGTTAGAGAGCTTGAAAAGTGTTAAGAAGGTGTCGCAGAAGTGATGAGCTAAGAAAGTGAGGTGGTGTTCAAAAAGATGCTTAAATGAATATTCTAACTTACTGGAGTTAGTGAAAACAGAACAACATTGGGCTTCACTAATCAACACGTTGTTGATAGGTGAACATCAACATTATCTGAGAGCCTTATACACTAGCAGAATTTCAAGTTTCACTATGAATTCCTAATAAGAAGATCTCAAGGTACTTCTTCTACTCTTTGAAATTTGAGAGGTATTAGTCTCAGGTAGTAGTTTTCAAAATTTTTATATAAAATTTTATATAAAATGCTAGATAATATTTTAGATTTCCTAGGCTATACAGACTCTGTCACAATATATTAGAAAATAAGGGAATGGTAAATAATATAAAATCCAAAAACCCCAAACAAAAACATTTTACTGTTAATGCATAGAATGAAGTTGGGCAAGAGAAGTAATTATTCATAATTAAGAAAATCAACAAAATTATATTTTAACTCCACACCACTTTTTAGGAAGGTTATAAAATTAAAATTATATATGTGAATGATTTACATGATCAAAAGCTATTTATCTTAAAAAGAAGGTATATATCGAAATTGTCTTTGTTTAGTTCTGCTTGATATTCTTCAAGAATAATTGAGGGTACAACCTAAGACATCATTCTCAGATATTTTCTGATTAAACCATCTTGAGATAATTAAATGATGCCTATTACAACAGAATTAAAGTATAAATATGACTTCATCACATTGATAAAAGAAAAGCAAAATGGAATATTTCAACACTGATAAATACACATGTAAATAGTTAAACATCTGAATGTGCAAAAACAGTCTGAAAAATACTTTACTGGTAGCCCAAGTGCCTTTAACTATTATCTTCACAATGCCTTCAGGATTGAGTTATGTATTTCTCTTCCTTTTCCTGATTTTTTTTCAGTCTTCTGTTTCCTCTAAAGAGATAGTGACTTTTTCCCCATCATGTGTTCTTTTTGCTAATTAGTGACTTCACTTACTTTAGCTTCTGAGACATAAAGATCAGAGCTACCACTGCTGAGCTCACTGTTTCAAATTTCCATAACTAAAACCACATACATTTTAGAATAAAGTAAGATTGGGTGATAAAATTATGTATAACAACACCATGCACAGAAACTTCTCCCAGAGGTACATACCCAACCATACTCCCATGCCCAAGAACCTGCAAGCACTTGTTTCTCTGATGGCAAAATCTACTGAAAGTGAAATCTGAATAATTGTTTCCAGGAACCCAAAGATGAGTGGTGCAAGCCCCAGCTTTTTTTTGCTCCATTATTTCTGAATATTGCTGACTGTACTACTGACTTTTCCTCATTTCCAACTAAAACAATTGTAATGATTAATCAGAATATACATTCAATGACCTTATTTCAAACAAAATTGTATTATATGAAGAAGTTACCTTCGTATAGGTAATACTGAGTGCTTCTGTCTATTAAACTCAAGCAGGCTATTTTCCTTTTAGTTACCAAATTGACCATGTAGAAACTAAGCTTAACATTTATGTAACAAGAAGCACATGCTACTCAACCAACTTATCTATACATTTTTATCGATGAATAACACAACTAAAATGTATCCTTAAAAATAACTGCACAAGTGCACAAAGATAAACATGATATTCTTCAATGCCTTGTTTATATTAGTAAAATACTTAAAAATATATGAATATATAATAACAGTAGGTCAAGCAAGTTAAGAAATGAAATAATACGTAAATATTAAAATGATGACAATAGCTATGCTTAGCATGCATTAATTTTATATATAGTGTTATATGACTAAAGATTATATGTAGAAATGAATCATTTTCCTAATATACCACACAGGTATATAATATACATATAATTAATAAATGTATAGAGGCATTTATTTTCTTCTTTCTTGGTATAGTAATTCAAATTATCATACTTTTAGGCTATCCTAATTTCCTATTTCTTTTATGACTATGCAATGTATATTAAAAATAATACAGTTTATATTGCTTTTATTTAATCTAGAAATCCATGAATGGGCCAGTGTTGTTTTCTTTACACAATATAGTGGAGTATCTATAATAGAATAAATTCAGGATGTTAAAAAATGTTCCAGTAGTATATAATGATTAAGAAAAATATAATACAAAAATATAAAGAATTTTAGGCAAAAATTACTTAATGGGACAATTTTAGCTTAGAGTGCCTACCAGGGGCACCATTTCAACTCTGAGTAATGTCTTCTTGTGATGTTCAATGGCCACAAGTTACCAAAAACCTGTATAAAATAATCAAGAAATGCATTTCCAAAGGGTTCCTGGTAGACATTTCATTTTTCATTCAAATTCTTCTGCCTACAATTAGTTAAAGGGGCAGAAATTAGCCTGCAAGTAATTGCACTTGTAATGGATTCCTTCAGTAATAACTTTGTTACCTGTTCCGTAAAACGAACATACTTCTCTCCAATTATATGTGCAATTACCTCATTACAGGGTTCATTATTTTCAGCCTCAACTTGGCAAGTGCAAAAGATTTTAGGGTCAAAATGGTGAATATGTAAAGAGCAGACTCTAAGAATGTGCTCATCACTTTAGTTATCTATTGCTACTGCATTGCAAACTATCCAGACTTCGAACCTTAAATAGCAACTATTTACTAAACATCATGGTTGTGTCTTGAGAATTTGCCAGGAATAAGTTGTTCAATTCTTCTACTCCACATGGCCTCAGCAATGGTTACTTAGTTTTATCTACTTTGTGATTGGACTGACAACACTTTCTTTACCTGCACATCTGACACCTTGACAGTGGCTGAATGGTGACCCTCATCTGGGACTGTCAAATAAAACTTCAGCATGATGGCATCAGGGTAGTTAAAATTGTTACCTGGAGGTACAGAAAAATCAAGATGAACTTTCACAGAGAACAAAACAGGAGCTGCATATACCTTTGATTTAGGTCTAAAAGTCACTTAGTAACACTTCAGTAATATTTTCATTGAATTATATAAGACTTCCCAGATTTAAGAGGACAACAAAAAATTAGTAGCTGTCTCTGAAAACTGATATAATAGCTAAGAAACACAGATGAGAAATACAATAGAAGAAAAATGTATTTATAAGGAAGCAATAAATAAGGAAAGAATTCTACTTATCATAGATCAAATGTTCAAGTTGAAAATAGCGTAACATAGTACAAATAACATGTATGAACTCTTTCTTTATCATGTATAAAATATAGGTGCATAAACAACTTCAAAGAAATAAAATACCCTTTTACTTCAAAAGCCAGAGATTATTTTCTAAGTTTTCAATAATTTTTATTAAGCATGATAGCTACCATACATAGCTCATGGGCAGTAGTCCAGGCACTATATAAGTATTTTGAATTCATTATTACATTTAATTCTTTAAATAATGTGATAGAATTTTCATTTTTATCTCTATTTTATAGTTTAGAAAACTAACATTCGAAGAGGTTAAGTAACATACCAAAGATCATTGTTACTAAAAATAACCATCATTCAACCCCAGGTCACCAGGCTCCAAAATATTGTTTTAACTATTGTACTATATGGTACTACCTTTAATAACTTAGAACAACTTTTAAACGAGTATATCTTCAAATTAAGCATTTCTCCGTATATGGTTACTGAAGTGTCAAAGAAAAGTATATTTAATAATGTATGTGTAATCAACCTGCCACCAAGTAGGTGCTTGATCACCCAAGGGAATTATGCCATATTGAGGACTCAAGGTTGTCTTTAATACCGACAGGTTGGTCACCAGACTAGGTTGTCTTTGGTGAGTGGAAGTCTATGCTACTGAACCCATGCATAACCTTCATTATTACTGTCATGGCCACTTTCTTCCTGAGCCTACTGGGTGCTGATATGAGTGACTCAAGTACCAGACTGGCTAGTAATAGGAGAATGGGTTGTCCAATTTATTTGGTTATTAAAATCCTTCCTTGCTAAGGTTCTTTAGTGAGAATTTCAATGGTGCCCTAATATTTTCACATTTTTTTTGCCTATTGAGAGGTTCATTCACATTACACTTCCCACCTTGTTTGTCATAAATTCTCCAATCATCTTCCTTTCAAGTCCCTGATCACCCAGCCAAACCATTGATCACAGCCTATGTAATCAAACATTTGGTCATTTCTCCTTCAATCAAACAACCACCTGGGAGAATTTTTCTTTACCACTGTCCCCAGGGATGTCCCATAGGATATTTCCAAGAGACCATAAGTAACTGCAGAGAGAGAAGGCAGGCAAGAATAGGGACCATGGACTTTGGGCCACTTTTTACATAATGTCCTTGTGTCTTCAAAGCCTGCTCAGGCCTGATCACATAGGTATCATGTGCATTTAATGCTGGAGTGATGTTGTGTGTGCCTGTCTTTATGGCTTGGTAGATTTGGGTTACCATATGGCACAGCAATCCCTCTTCTGGGTAGCTACCTGAAAAATTTGAAACATTTATTCAGATAGATATATGTGCTCTTGTGTTCACTGCAGTTCTTCAATAGATGATGGGATAAGGGAGATGTGGCGTATATGTACAATGGAGTACTACTCAGCCATAAGAAAAGATGAAATACTATAGTTTGTGACATGGATAGATCCTGTGAATATCATGCTAAGCAAAATAAGTCAGTCAGAATGAATTAAGAACCATATGGCTTTACTCATATGTAAGACATAAGACTGAAAGCAACAAATGAATACACGAGGGAAGAAAAAACTCATATACACACAGACAAGAGTCAGTTGAGTAGCTTTGCATTTTCAAAGCTTATTTTTAAGAGAGTGAGAGACAATTTTTCCTTGCTAAAAAGTAGTGGGGCATCAGCAGCTCTTTCCTCAAGGCACATTTTCCTTAGGAAGAAGTCTAAAAAGTGAATATGAACAACCTTGGGCTATGTGCTGACTTGCTCCAGGTTGCAATTGTATTGATCTTTGGCTGCAGGCAATTACCTGAGTAGGTGGCAGCCACAGGTAATGTGACAGGAAAGAGAATGAACAATACCCATCCTGTGGCCAAAGACTTCAGACTTCACATCTTCCACTCAGCAAAACAAATAAAACCAAAGCAGCCTAACATTCATTAGTGGTGCACGGGCTTTTTAAGGCAAGTTTTCTTAATATCAACACTTAAAATTTTGAGCCAGAAAAATGTTGTGGGACTTTCTTGTGCACAAGATGTTTAGAGTATCCCTGGCCTCTACCTATTATACAATAACAGTAACAGCTCTCTCTCTCATCCCCAAGTCTTGCTAAACATAAACCTTTGTAAGTTACAAAAAACAAACAAACAAATCAAATACAGGGGGTCAATGCTCCATCAACAACTGATAACATATTTTAAGAAAAGAAACACAACATATTGAATTTAAAAGATCTATAAGGACAATGTATATACTCAAAATACACTTTCAATGTAAAATATAGAGGATTAGAAGCAAGATCTAGCAATACAGTCACTCATAAAGTTAACATTAGTCATTCATTTATTCATTATTCTACGAACATTTATTGGATGTTGCCTTGCCTGATGCATAGAGGCCTTCCCTGAGCATAGATCTGGCAGGCTTAGTCTAATGGGACTGAGAGTAAATAATGGACCATTTTGGAACAATTTGTGTACAGGGTATGATAGAACCTCAGTGTCTTGGATAGAAGCATCTTTGTTGAATATTTGTTGAATTGAAAGAAACCTCTGATGGATCATTTTGGTTTTGGGAGTTTGGCTTTCAATGCACGACTGGAATGAAATGGAGCAGACAAAGCAAGAGCTAATTTGCTATAGGAAATAAAGTGGGGATTGAAGATGAGATTTTAATGAAGACAAATGTGAATAAAGAAGAGAGGCATTTAGGAAAAATGATAAGTAATGGAGACACACAACAGTAGGAAGCATATAGAGTTAAGTACAAAATCTACGAAATTTTCATCAGGTATTGAGTACATACCCCATCCTTGGCACCTGTATCAATGTTGAGAATGTACAATTGAACAAAATATACAATATTTCCTTCCTACTCCCTGATGAAAATAAGAAAGTCTTTGAGTTGGTCAAACGTAGAAAGGCCTCCTACTGAAATAGATGTATGTAGAGTCTTTAATTACATACCCTCCCACTTGATATTGTCTTTTTCTTACACAGAATCTCTTCTTTCTTGTTTTTTAGTTGTTGATTTACAGCCAAATCCTTAGTAATATGTAAATCTACTAGTTGGGTGAGTGATACCTTAGAAAAAAATTACAAAGTGCAGTAGGTTATAATTTTAGATCTCAAAAAGGATAAGAAGGGAGGAGATCATATTAGAATTCAACCAAAGATTTAGTAAAAATAGAAAATCATAATACAGATGAACATGAAAATGTAGACCCTGAATAGCCATAGAAATGTTGGGGAAAGCAATGGAATTCTATCAGCAAAAAAAATAGAATTTGACTTTCTTTTTTTTTTTTTTTTTAAAGAGCAGGTTTAGTTTAGGATAATATTTGGATCCATATGGTTTAAGAGGTTGCAGTTAAGATGGAACAACTATGTTTAAACAACCCAATGCATTGTCTGGCTTTGTAGATCAACAAAAAGACAGCATCATTTCTAAAGTGTCTTTCCTCAAGTGATTGATAATGGACCACAACAATGAGGAAGACCCAGAAGAGTCTTATTGTCCCAAAGTGAATGGATTTATTTACTTGTAACTATTTCTGTCACAATGATGCAGATACAACTTAAGTGTTTATAAGAGTATTAAGAAAAGGGAGACTTGTATGAGATTTTTGGCTCCAAGGATCTGCAAAATAGCTAGCATATGATAAGAACTTGATACATATTCATAAAAATAAGAAATAAATATCTGTGTTGCACTCAGAAACTGAGGCTTGGAAGCTTAACTTTACTAAAGGTTTCTAACACATTTCTTACTGATTGTAAATTTAGACCTTGTAACCCCAAAGAATTTTACTTAGCTGGGTTGCTACTTCTAATCCTTATTAATCTATGGATTGCAAGATTGTCTTTCCTTCTAAATCTGGGCATTCCTGATTTAAGAGATGGATGATTGTCACACATAAACCAGTACAGGTTTCCTTAGTTGGGCTAGTCTGCTAAAAGTCTGTACTAGTGCTATTCATGATAGAAGTGCTATAGTAGATAAATATTTGCAAATTGTACCTATGTAATGTGAATCACTGGTTAAACACTCATTCAACCAAACTATCATTTTTCAGATACCTTATAACTTCTTTAAAAATAGGAATAAGTGAACTAATTAAATTCTTATTTTGTCTGACACAAAAATAAAATAACTGTATGTCTAAGTTTTGGCCCTGAAGATATGATTGGCTTCTAAAGTCAAGAAAATTAGTTTTACAGTTTTGCAAAGATACTTGTCAGAGATTGCATTTGCAGGCCTCCAAGATCACCCTCAGGTTCAGTAGTTCACTAGAAAGACAAAAAGAACTCAGAGAGGTTGTTATACTTACAGGTATCATTTATTACAGTAGAAAAAATACAGATTAATACCAGCAAAGCTGAAAGACACACAGGCAGAGACTAGGTATGAACTTCTAGTTGTCCTTTCTCAGTGGGGTCATAGGAATAATTTCTGATAATCTCAGTGATGATTTACCATGCCACACATGAAGAATTACCAACCACAGAAGCTATATTGACCTATGTGTGCTCAATTTTCACTGGGGTTGTCACATCAGCATGTCTGACTATACCTGGGGCTGATATTAGTCTCAGTCTTCAGCCCTTCCAAAGGTCAAACTGATACCACATGGCCCAAGCCCCTGCAATAAATCACATTGCTAATATAAATAATATGGCATAACTCAACTTCTTGGGTAAAACAAAGACACACTTATCATGCAGGGCTTATAGGTTATCTCCAGGAGTCAGGCAGGGCCAGACTTTGTATAGGGTGCACGCTGTGGACACCCAGTCCTGCTGAATTAAGTATGTACTGCACAGAGACAGAGTAACGTGTAAAGCAAAACTGACCAGAGATAATCATATATGTAATATTTATAAGTATATCCACGTTTAATATATGCTGACATCAATATGCCCATTGTCCAAATCACTAAGGCTATGGTTTCCAGGCAAAGGGAACACAATTAGACAAAAGAGAATTAAGGGGAAAGATGACGACTTGGAGGCATCATCAGGATACAGAATATAAATATATAGTAGGAAGATTGAAATGTAATTTTAGAACATACATACATATATGTGTGTGTGTGTGTGTGCGTGTGTTCTAAAATACATATTTCTAAGTATATATATTTGTTCAAATATATATTTGAATAATCTGCAAAAGATGGCAACTGAAGTTTCAGTTGTATAAAATAGAAAAAGGGTTAGAAGTTATCATTATTTTGTGTGTGTGTGTGTTTATTCCTTTTTTAACCTGAGTTAATTAGATTTTAAGATTGAAATCTCTCTATCTGCTCCAGTAAGTGCTGGCCACTTACAGAATTCTGTGGACACATGAGACTGTTGTCCCCATAGGGTTGCACCTGCCTTCACTTAAACACTTGTTTCCATCCAGCTTGTTAGTCTGGTGGTTTTGAGTTGGGGATCCCTCCTATGTCTTTGAAAATGTTTTACTTTGATTACACAGACAAGTATATAGTGCTGAGATAGACTATATATTACATCTGCATACATGCATACACATGTGCAAAAACATATGTTCTTAATCATTTATCTTCTATGATAATGCCCATTTTAATTTGCCTGTGATATGTATGATGTAGTATCTGACTAGTTTCCAAACATGGGTTTCCTAGGGCAGCTTTGTAAAACACAATTGTATCAATGACTTAATAATGATACTGGTGAAGAAGTCACTTGTGTTAGGCACTAATTCAAGAGCATAGTGCATTCTCTTACAGTGCCAAGACAGTTGTGAAGTAGATAAAATGGATTGCCTTTTTGTTTTTTGCATGTGAAGAAACTGGACTTCAGATAAATTCAGCTAATAGCTGAAGTCGCAGTCTAGCCAAAGGCTGAAATGGGACTCAACACTCCTGTTTTCTGATTCCAAAGTTCTTTATGTCAACACCAATGCTTTATTCATCACTGTTTCTCCAGCCATAGCCTCCACCAAACCATCCCCTGCTCTCCTGTAGGCTCATGAAAATACTGATGCCTCTGGTGTCAAGAAGAATGTGTCAGAAAACAAGCCACTGTGAACATACATCCTTGATTTGCCTCATACAGGTCAAAGTTCTCCAAGATAATGAAACTATGATTGTGAATGTTTAGCTATTTGCTTGCCCTAATAATGTCCACAAATAATGTTTTGCATGTTAATTGATGTATGTCAGTCCTTGTTCTAATACTATACAGTATGTTTATGCTTTTTTCCCTGATGGCATACTTTATTGTGACGAACCCATGTCACAGGACAGGTGAGCAGGTGGCAGTGCCGTGTGAACTCCAAGCCTGTACCAGATCTGCCTCAGGGCACATGCAAATAGCAACAAGGCCAAGTACATACAGGCAGCTACCAACTACCAAGGCAACATGAGACACAGAATGGGAAACAAAGATGGGGCAATGGGTCCCTAGAGAGGGGCCTGATCTTCCTAACATTCACTCAGGATAGGAAAAAACAAATGCTTATTTCTGGGTACTTTCTTGAAAAATAATGGAAAATTAACTCATGGGGGGAAAATCTCAAAAAACAGGAAAGAAAATGCTAAGAGAGTGAGAGATGGCTTACTTGGTAGGGTATCTCTCTCCTGCTTTTCAGCCTCCTTCCTTTTTAATCCTTTTAGCAGGGGTACTGAAACCCACTGGTGGGTTCACAAAAGAACATCCGAGCCTGGACAGGGTCCCTGGGAAGTCAGAAAGGGCACACATTGAGAGGTAGGAAAGAGAGCCACTGGTATCAGCTCAGGTTTGAGTCTAGTGAGTGAGGGTGTAAAGTCCTCAATCTATCCGGGTTCAGTCCCCGCAGGCCTGGGGCCTGGGGTGATGAATTGGTATCAGTCACAGGCATAGCTCATGGGTTTTGAGATGCTCCTGCTGCAGATAGCCACACGGAACTCCTAGTCCGCAGGTGGGCAACATCAGGGTGTCCATCTCATAGCCCTCTCCACCCAAGGGACATGTCCTTCAGAGTTATTCTTGGATAAGGCACTGGTCCAAAGGAGTAGATTTCCCAGGGAAAGATTCTGAAGCTACACCTCAGACCTGGTGGGGAGTTCCTCTCTTTTCTCTGAGAGCCTCAGGTGTTGCCCACTTGACCTTCAGCTTGCATGTGTCCGAGTGCCAGAGGCATCTTTGATAAGGTTGAGGTGGCTGACCTTGGCCATATTGTCTTCAGACAGACTCCAGGACATTGCAGACATCCTGGTATCCTTCCAGAAGTTGCTACCCTCAAGATATTTTATGACCTTGGAGATATCTAGTGAGCACTTGAGGAGACAGTCTCTGTCCGGTGTCAATAGAATCTGTCACAACAGAAAACTTACCATCCTCAGCAATGATACAGAGCCTGATTTTTTCCTCCACAGTCACATCCAAAAGCTCAGCCTGGCGGCTGCACCTAAATTACATCAGAGCCAAGGCTTCAGCTAGAAAGGAGTGGAGATCACTGCCCAGCACCAGATCTTCAAATCTCCTCCTCCCAAAGGTCTGCCATAGTTTCAAGTCCTTCATGTTCGGCACCCATCTTCTGGGTGAGCCTCTACTGTACTCTCCATGACAGTTGGCCTGATGAGGCTAGTGCAGCATCTATCAGTGTCTGAGGTGCAGTGCACATGGAACGCAGCATGAAGTTCTGGAAGGGCACCTCCTCGTCTTTACTGAGCTTGCTGCTCTAGTACCTTGGCACAGGTAAGTTAATTCAATAATGTTCCACATTACGTCACAGCACACATAGTCTAATCCTTGGGGTCATTGATGCTTTCCAGTACCAAGAGCAAGCCTGTCTGTAGTGCAGAGAGAAGGGCCCCCAACTAGGAGGGGTAGAGCTGGTGCTGGCCCTGTCCATGGTGCTGCGTGGCCTGGCTGAAACTGCTCTTACGGCTCCAGTCCAATCTGTAGAAACTTGTCCAAAAGAATCTTCCCCTCTTGAGGAGGTCATACCACTGAGTACTGGCTACACCCAGTGTCTGTGATGCCTACAGCAAAGAGGAAATGTAATGGAAAATAGTTCTGAGGGGTGGGAAGAGCAAAACAAAATGTTGCTTCCCCCCCAAAAAAATACTACATATTAGATACTATTTACATATTTTTTCTATAAGCCAAGCTTTCAATATGGAAATACATATTTAAAGATATAATTTAGCTATAACAATATTTTATATATAGATAGATAATATATTCAATATGTAATGGTTGTATGTAGATAAATAATATCTATATACATACATATAAAAGTTGTTATACAACCAAATATCTTCAAATATTCTAAATTAAAATATGAGGAAAATTTAGTTATAAACATTTGGAAAGGTTATCATGTAAATTCTGTACTTGGTCTTTAGAAGTTTGAAGTAGAATTTTTAACTCATAGTTACACAGTAATACAGATCTAATTCCCCTATAGGGAATTATAGAATATCAAAACCTGTTTCCTTAAAGGGTTATTATTAAAGAAAAGTTTAACTTTCATCCAAAAAAATGCTGCAATTTCAAACATAATAAACTTTTAAATTTTATTAAATGAATGATAGGCTCTTATTTATTCATTCAATAAAATGTTACTATTTATTAGTTGTGAACTTGGTTAGAAGAATAAAACACTATGTATAAGAGACAATCTCTGCTTTCAACAATGTGAAAGACAATTTGAGAAAGCATATAGATCCCCAGAATATCTTAGTTGAATATGATGAGTATTAGGAATGTAAACAAAGTATTCATGCAGTTAAAAGAGATGATACCAAAATTAACTAATTATTCCTTTGCAGCTTTATTGAAGTATCATTGACAAATAGAAATTATACAGTCGCTGGTTCAATTCCCAGCCAGGGTACATAACCAGGTTTCAAGCCAGGTCTCCAGCCAGGCCCATAGCTGGAGGCAGGTGAAAGGCAACCATACATTGATGTTTCTCTCCCCCTCTGCCTCTCTCCCTCTTCTTCTTTCTGAAAATAATAAAATCTTTAAAACTTTTTTAAATATATACATATTTAAGGTGTACAACCTGATGATTTATGAAATATTACCAAAATCAAGTTAATTAGCACATTCATCACATTATATAGTTATATTAAGATGTCTTACTAATTTTGCAAGTAGGATACAGGATTATTAACACTTGAGCTGTACTGACCCAGCAGTTTTGCATATGGACTATGATATTATTAATCAAAGTCACTAAGTTGTACATTAGAATTCCAGAACATTTTTTATTTTATTACTGAAAGTTTGACCTTTATACCAAGTAGCCTTGTTATATTTTTTGTTATATAGTCTTATTGTATGGACAATTTTAAATTTATTATATATCTAATTTATATCTGTCCATATTCAAAATTATTTTCTACACTTTTGTTCCCTAGAACTGTATTAAAAAAAGAAAAGTTAACATTTTACATTAATCATGCTTGATGTGGTAAGGTAAATCTCCTTCTCTTATAGCTTTCTCCAAGCCACAGAAGTGAAAGGTGATGAGCTAGGATGAAAATTATAGACATGTATAATGTGAGATGAATTTCTTATTCACTTCTATAGCTGAAAACACTCACTCCCCCCAAAGTCCTTTTTATCTGCCATTTAGCAAATCCAATTACCGAGCATGAGTTTACTACCTCGTAAATAACATCCTCTTAGTTTTCCAATCACACCATTCTTATTCTGTATTTTGTCAGCAAAAACCCTGTTTTTAAAAATAATACTTCAGCCATCTGCTTACCCATATGTGCTACACATCACTGAAAGCTAGATTTTCTGCAATTTTTCAAGCATAGGTACTACAAACCTTGAATGTGTTTTCTCTCATAATTAGCATTTTATAACCACATTAAATTGATCACAGGTAAACTGTTTCATTTTGGTATGTTATTTTGATTGTAATCAAACTACTTGCTGGAAAGTAAATGTGTAGGCCAATATATTTGAGTTATAAAGAGTTTCCTTTTCTCTTTCACAGCAAATACATTATTTTAAAGGTCACACTTGTCAGACCCATAAACTAAGTCCCAGACTCTCAATGTAAGGCATCTCTCAGAGGATCCATCAGTGTTTACACTAGGGTGAAGAATGTTATCTTAGCAGCTCCATCAGTTACAATGACTGATGATGTCATTTGCAATCTCTACAATTGGCTCCTCCCCAGTGAAATAGTCTTTACTTGGCCAATGATTCAGTTATCAGTGTTATTGTTCTGTTAAGTTATATGCATGCTTTTTGACAACCTCATTTTCCTAACAGATGAGATAAACTGCAAGTAGATAGATAGTGGAATCTGAAACACTATACCCCTTCAACTGAGAAACTCTTATTTATGGGTTAATTAGGAAAAGTTTAAATCTCTTGGGAATTTGCCAAATTTAAACATTGGTGCTTTTGTAACACAATTATAAGGGATAAAACCACACTTTTCAAATGTGGTTTTGTAACAACCCGTGTTCCCATGTTTAAAATGTAAGATGAGTAATTACACATGCAATATGCAAGAAGATTGCTGCACTCCATGATTCTATACAGTTTTTTTTAAGCTATAATTCAGTTATAATAAGTTAAGTCCTCTTTGTATTATGTTTTGGTCTGTGAATGTTTTTATGAGTATCAGGTTTGGGTTATCTATTGATAAAACAGATTTTTCCCCACTTTGTTCCAAAGCTTTATTTCTTTGTTTGCTTCCTTTTTCTTGCAGATTGATTTAACTCCTATCTTCACAAAATTTGGTACTATGCAATGCATGCACTTTTCATTTGGTTTCTCACCTGGAGCTACTCTAGACCCATTACTTAGTTCACATAAATAAGAAACAAGTTCAAAGTTTTCAGGTTTGATTAAAATCTTCCAGGGCAAATTTTACTTTGGTACTAAATACATAGGAATTCTGTTCTCACTTTAAAGTTGTCCTCTAGCCATCAGAGAGATGCAAATTAAAACCACAATAAGACATCACCTTGCATCTGTCAGAATGGCAATCATCAACAAATCAACAAACAACAAGTGTTGGTAAGGATGTGGGGAAAAGGGAACTCTGATGCACTGTTGGTGGGAACGCAGGCTGGTGCAGCCACTATGGAAAACAGTATGGAGTTTCCGTAAAAAACTGAAAAAGGAACTGCCTTTTGATCCAGCAATTCCACTACTAGGACTATACCCGAAGAACTCTGAAACACCAATTCATAAGAACCTAAGTACTCCTATGCTCATAGCAGCACTATTTACAATAGCCAAGTGTTGGAAATAGCTGAAGTGCTCATCAGTGGATGATTGGATCAAAAAAACTTTGGTACATTTACACAATGGAATACTACACAGCAGAAAGAAGGAACTCCTACCCTTTGCAATAACATGGATGGAATTGGGAAGTATTAGGCTTAGTGAGATAAGCCAGTCAGTGAAAGACAAATACCATATGATCTTACCCATTTCAAGACAATATAAGCAAAACAGAACCAGATACATGAATACAATGAATAGATATCCAGTGGGCAGAGGGGAGGGGGGAGGTAAAAGGGGAGGGGAGGAGGCAAAAATGAGGAGCAGTTTAGTCAAGGAACTAGTATAGAAGAACTGTGGACATGGACAACAGGTGGGATTGATTTTGGCAGGGAATGAATAGGTGGGGAAGGGGACAGAGGGGAAAAAAAAGAGGATGGGTGTAATAAAACAACAATAAAATTAAATAAAAAAATAAAGTTATCCTCTATAAATTTGTCATTATCATTCCTAGTCACTGATACCATTTAAAGCATGCCTTTTTACACCTTTTCCAGTTTTTCATGATGTCAATGTTTTTTATTGGGGTGGGTATTTACAGATTTTATTAGTTACTCTACCTGCAAAAAGAACTGAGTACTGAGTGAGGCTACTCTTGAGAGTAATCCATTATAATATCATAATATACTTACTCTTGATGTCTTTTCATAAGTAAATTAATGAAAGGTTCTTATATACAACCTTTCTCAAATGTGAAGTTTAGAGAACAGCCTAATGCAAAGGCTTATGTAACTTAACTTTAGTTATATTAGTTGCCGATAATTCTTAAAGATCTGATTATAGCCAGATGGTAATAAATTTAGACTCTTTGATCCTGAATATATTCTGGTGCTACATGAAGGCAGCTATTATAATGAGATGTTCTATGATCATACATCTAGCTAACGACAGTGAAAGAACTCTAATTAAAGATGTTTGACTTCCACATAGCCTTCTTCTCACTAATTTACTTTAAATATTGATTGCTTAAATGTATCACATAAGCAGTATACTATGCACTTTGAAAACATCTTCTTTAATCTGTAAAGCAAAATATTAATAGGAAGCAGCAGTTACTTTATTCATATTTTGTGGCTGAGAAAATAAGACTTATAGAGGTTAATATTATCTTTTTAAAATTCATAACATGAGAAAGTAACATGCATGGCTTTAGTATTGCTGATAGACTCTCCAAAAGTGTGTGTGTGTGTGTGTGTGTGTGTGTGTGTGAATGGCTGTATTTACAGTCTGTCCTATTACATGCCCAAAGGCTCTTAAGAACCACGTAATTAAAAAGTCAGCTTGTGGTGATGAGGTTTAGGCTTAAGATAGAGTCTTAAGGAAGTTTGGGTTTATTCTAATTAAGTAAACTACCAGGGTGATAAATGAAATTCTGTGCTTAGCAAACCTTCTTTGCTTCTGCATGGAGTCATATTTGTGTATGAAATATTCTGAGGATGAATGTTCAAGCACATGTGACATCTAGACCCTCTCCAGAATTATTTTCTGAAAACACTGTCATTCGGCAGCTGTTTTGCAGCCTGGTAGAGCATTTTAATTGGCATCACATAACTTTATGACTGAGGGATTTATTTCTTCATCCACAAAATCCCTCCCATCTTTTAGTCTATTAGCGGTAATATTTCAGTTACTATAACAAGCATTTTCTAGTATAACCTTTTTGGGGTCAATGTGCGATAAAATGTCCAGTCTTCCTTGAGGAAAAAAAAGAAAGAGGGAGAGAGAGAGAGTGTGTGTGAGAGAGAGAGAGAGAGAGAGAGAGAGAGAGAGAGAGAGAGAGTGTGTGTGTGTGAGAGAGAGAGAGAGAGAGAGAGAGAGAGAGAGAAACTATATCAAGCTCTGCCAAAAAGTTAAACATACTTTTTCAATATTAGTATATCACCAGAATTTTCAGAGCAGAAGTGTCCTGTGTGTATTCCACTAGATTTGTCTATATAGTTGCAACAAAGTAAGGCTTTTGAATACTTTTAAGAATTCTTGCTTACCAGAAAAGAGTAGCTTACATCATTAGCAGCATGCCTGTGTTTTTCACAAGTCTAAGCATCTCTTCCATTGCTCTATGGATTAATCTTTAATAAAGTACAAAGTAGAAGTAGTGAAGTTGTGACTAAACACCTGGGCTTTGAAGTCAGATGAAGCTGAATTTAAATTTTACCTCTGCTTTTTGGCCCCATGTTTTTCGGACAGCTTACTTGTACTTCCATGTTTAGTTTCTTCATCAATAAGTTTAAAAATACTAAGTGCAAATGAAGAACTATAAGTAAAAAGCTCAGCACAGTGTTTTTCAGACACCTATTACTCAGTGAATTAACAGTAGTTAACTATTGCAATAAAAAGCATAATAAAAAAGTTAATAGTACTGTAAGCCATGAACTAACAAGAAACAAGCTTTAAAGCAATTATCCCAATTTGAAGGAACTAAGAAGAGATTCACAGATCTATATAGCTATTAAATAATAATTAAACTTACAGGTGAAGTAAAATTTTAATAACACCTATAGTTAATTAGAAGTTTCATACAGATAAAAATGTCATTTTAATCTTTAAAGTGCCTCAGTTATTTTGTGAGTGCAAAATAAGAAAGTGTTACATTTAATTCATCAGTTTTTGTGGCAGTTTCAATACATTTTTATATAATTTGATATTCAAGTAAATTTGACGACAGGAAAAATCAAGGTGCTTCATGTATATGGTGACTGCCATATACATTTTTTTGGAAGCAAAATAAAATAAAACAATGGTTAATGGAAATTCCATAGGCTTCTGGTGTTTAGTTTAATTGCAGAACACCATGGTTTTATATTCAAAGACAACTATAAAACAATTTTTCCTCTGTAATTATATTCTTTCTGAAAATCCTACCTATTAATTGGACAATATCTAATTATTTGATAGTGTTATCAGTTCTAAATATTATATAAGATTGGAAAGTGATAGTGGATAAATTAAATATATATACACTCTAGATAATCATTTGGAAATTATATTCCTTTTTTTTTCTAACAAATTTCTGATAAAAAGAAAGTATTACATTAAATAAAATTATGCATCTAATAAAAGTCACTACTTTTATTGGTTTTGATTTTCATCCAGTTATTTTAAACAACATTGATATATAATTGATATATAATTTACATAATGATATATAAACTACATACCTATATATAAATGGTGTATATATATATATGTATGTATGTATATTTATATGCACCAAAACACACCCATATATAACATAAATAGAAGGATCACAA
>PVIW01012713.1:0-30845 GCA_004026585.1 Noctilio leporinus
CTACTATTAGTGTGTTGCTGTCTATGTCTTTCTTAAAGTCTTCCAAGATTTTCCTTATATATTTCGGAGCTCCTATGTTGGGTGTGTATATGTTTATCAGAGTTATTTCTTCTTGATGGATTGTTCCCTTAAGTATTATGAAATGTCCATCTTTGTCCCTTTTTATGGCCTTCATTGTAAAATCTATTTTATCTGAAATGAGTATTGCTACTCCAGCTTTTTTTTCATGTCCATTTGCTTGATATATAGTTTTCCATCCCTTCACTCTCAATCTATGTTGATCTTTTCTTTTGAGATGGGTCTCTTGAAGACAGCGTATAAGTGGGTCATGTCTTATCCATTCGGCTACCCTATGTCTTTTGATTGGTGCATTTAATCCATTTCCATTTAAGGTTATTATTGATTGATACTTCATCATTGCCATTTTTTCCCTTTGTGTCTGTATTCCTCTTTGGCTTTCTCTGTTTCTTCATTTTATTTGTTTACTTATTTTTAGAGCAGACCCGTTAGCATTTCTTGCAATGCTGGTTTGGTAGAGATGTATTCTTTTAGTCTTTTTTTGTCTGGGAAGCTCCTTATTTCTCCTTCTATCTTGAATGAGAGCCTTGCTGGGTAAAGTATTCTTGGTTGCAGGCCTTTGTTTACCATTACTTGAAATACTTTTTGCCATTCTCTTCTGGCTTGAATTGTTTTTGTTGAATAATCAGTTGATAGCCTTATTGGAGCCCCCTTAAATATTATTTGTCTTTTCTCTCTTGATGCTTTTAGGATTCGCTTTTTGTCTTTGAAATTTGCCATTTTAATTATAATGTGCCTTGGTGTTGGTCTGTTTGGGTTGATCCTCATTGGGACCCTTTGTGCTTCCTGAACTGGATTAATGTTTTCATACATCATGTTAGGGAAATTTTCTATGATGACTTTTTTGAACAGGTTTTCCATTCCTTGTTTCTCTTCTCCTTCTGGTATCCCCATGATACGGATGTTGTTACATTTCATGTTTCCTGCAGCTCTCTTAAACCCTCTTGAATGTTCTTCAGAATTTTTTTCATTCTCTTGTACTGTTTTGGAGTATTTGCCTACATTGTCCTCCAACTTGCTAATCCGGTCCTCTGCTTCGTCTAGCCTACTGTTGATTCCTTGTACTGTATTTTTCAATTCAGAAATTGTATTCTTCATTTCCTCTTGGCACTTATTGATAGTTTCTATGTCCTTTTTCATGCTGTTGTAGTTCTCAGTAAGTTCCTTGTAACTTCCCTGGAGTTCTTTGTAATTTCCCTGGAGTTCTTTGTAGTTCTCCTTGAGTTATTTATAGTTTTCTTGATGTGGCTGAGCTCACTGAGCTTCTCTATCATCATTCTTTTGAATTCCTTATGTGATAGTTTGGTGATGGACTGATTCTTTTTTCCCCCATTTTGTGTATCTTTTCTTGCTTGCTTTTTATTTTCATTTTTTGTTTGTTTTTTCCTTGGGTTAACCTGGTTTGCTTCCTTGCCTTAGTTGAGCACCCTTCTTTAATAGGAGATTTGTGGAGTTCAATGTTATCTTCTCCCAGATTTTCTCCATTTGCTGTTCTTGGTGTGTCCTTTATTTGGGCTGTCTGGTTGTATTCTGGACCTGTGAGCTTTTAGCAGAAAAAACAAAAAATAAAAATACAAAAAACAAAAAAGAAACAAACAAAAAAATAAAACAAAAAAAGAAATAAAAATGATAATAATAATAAGAAGAAAGGTTTTAGATGGCTGTTCACCCTTAATAATCCCTTATTGGTCCAGATGGAGCCTAGACCTGAGGGCTTTTTAGCAGAGAAAAAAAGAAAAGAAAAAAGAAAAAAAGGGCAAAAGTCACAAGACAAGGAGAAATCAATATTAATTAAAAAAGGGTTTAGGTGTCTGTTCACCCTTTATGATCTCTGGTTGGCCCAGGTGGAGCCAGGTCCAGTGGGCTTTATCAGGAAGAAAAGAAAGAAGAAGAAAAAAAAAAAAGGAAGAAAGTCACAAGACAAAAAGAAATCAATATTAATAAAGAAAGGATTTAGGTGTCTGTTCACCCTTTATGATTTCTGTTTGGTCCAGGTGGTGCCAGGACCAGTGGGCTTTATCAGGGAGAAAAGAAAGAAGAAAAAAAATGGGGGAGAAAGTCACAAGACAAAGAGAGAAATCAATATTAATAAAGAAAGGGTTTAGGTTCTTTCACCCTTTATGATCTCTGATTGGTCCAGGTGGAGCAGGAACCTGTGGGCTTTACCAGGAAGAAAAGAAAAAAAAAGGGGTGGGGAAGAAAAATGAAGGAAGAAAAGAATAAAGAAAGGGTTTAGGTGGCTGGGGAAGGGAGGAATACTTAGATTGAGGACTGGGAATGCGTTGTATCCACAGAGTGAGTAGACTTTAATTCAAGAGTAGGGGGAGGGTCTTGGGTATTTAAGTGGATTGAAGTAGGGGGGGGATTAAAAATATGTGAGAAGTAACTTTTAAAAAGGATATGTTGGGGATTAATAACTCATATAGCACTTGGTATAACTCAGGTGCTTGAGATTAGCAGCAATTCATTTCCTGAGGCTGCCTCTTTTTCTTGGTCAGGTCTTTACAGTCTATAGTCTAGCTGGTCTTGGCGGAGCAGGGCCTCTGATTATCACAGTCAGGGCTGATTCTGAGTGTTAGCCCCCAGGTAGGCTGGGCCTTCAGTAGCCTAGCTGGGTTTTAGGGCTGCCGGTATTCTGGAGAACGCAGGGTGTCCCCTCCCTCTCCTGGTGGAGGTTCCTGCCCTCAAGGAGCACCCAGTACCCCTGCAAGGCAGCCCGCAAACTTGCTGGTCCCTGGGATGACTGGCCCCGCCCCTGCAGTTCTCGGAGGAGGCAGCCCCCATCCGCCAACAGTGTCCAGGGTCGCCAACACTGCCAAGCTCCCCCGGGGCAAGCGCCAATCATCCAAGCCAACCAGCTCTCCAAGGAGTCCTTTACGTGGCCTCTGTGATCTGCGGCCTTTGTCTCGGGCAATGGGCTGGTCAGTTGCCCCCTCTACTAGTTCTGACTCACAGTTTGGAGTTTCCACTGGAGCCTGGGGCCTGTGTGGTTGTGCAGGGCTGGGCCTCCTCCCTTGCAGGGGCTTCAAGCTGCTGTTTCCCTGGTGGCCCAGCAGCACCATTTTTGGCTCTCTCACCGCCCCGTCTGGTGCACTTCCCTGCTCCCCTGCTCCCTGCAGGACTCTTCTCCTCCACCTCTAGCCCTGTGAGGAGCTTCCTCTCCCTGTTGCCGGAGCAAGGCTCTCATACAGTCCCTCCCCTGCAGGAGTTCAATTCCTTGTTCTCTATGGCATTTGCCCTCGCTGCCCACACTTCACTGCTCAGACTTCTAGTCACCAGGGAGCCCAGAGCTGGCCTCAGTCAAACTCGTGCCTCTGTGCAGAGCCGCCACTGCCCAGAGCCGACCTGGGCCCACCTGCTGGTCGGTCAGGAACTGCTTCACCTACTCTCCTGCTGGTCTCTGCTGCCTCTGGGCTGTGCTCCCCTGTGTTCAGATGCTGACCGCTCCAATTATTAGGGTCCTGAAGACGTCTCGTGCTCCCTATCTTGTCCTCTAGCTACTTTGGTACTCGAGAACACCATCAGCACTGCTCTCTACTCTGTCGCCATCTTTCCAATTCCTCTTCACCTTCTTAAAGCAGACCCTTTAGCATCTCTTACAATGCTGGTTTGGTGGAGATAATATTCTTTTAGTCTTCTTTTGTCTGGGAAACTCCTTATTTCACTTTCCATTTTGAATAAGAGCCTTGCTGGATAGAGTTGTCTTGGTTACAGGCCTTTGTTTTTCACTGCTTGGATTATTTTTTACCATTCCCTTCTGGCTTGTAGTGTTTCTGTTGAGAAATCACTGTTAACCTATTGGACCCCACTTGTATGTTATTTGCTGTATCTCTCTTGCTTTTAGGATTCTCTCCTTATCTTTGAAATTTGCTATTTTAATTATGATGTGTCTTGGAGAGAGCCTATTCTATCCCTTGTTCCTTTTCTTCTTCTGGTATCCCTATGATATGGACATTATTACGATTCATGTTGTCCTGCATCTCTATTAAGACCTCTTCATTCTTTTTCAGTCTTTTTGTGTTATGTTGCACTGTCTGGAAATTTTTTTCCACATTATCCTTCAGTTTACTGCCTCCTCTAGTCTGTTTTTGATTCCTTGTACTACATTCTTCAGTTTGGAAATTGTATTCTTCATTTCCTCCTGGCTCTTATTGATAGTTTCTAAGACCTTTTTAATACTGATGTAGTTCTCAATAAGTTCTGTATAGCTTCCCTTGAGTTTTTCTTAGTTCTTCTGGAGTTCTTCATAGTTCCCTTGGAGTTGTTTATAGTTTTCTTTGAGCTTTCTGAGGTTCTCAAGCTTCTCTATAATCATTCTTTTGAATTCCATGTCTGATAGTTTGCTTACCCTCTATTTCATGTATCACTCTTTCTGGGGCTTCTTCCTTTTCATTTGATGAGATGTTGTTTCCTGTCTTCCCCCTTTTAGTGACTCTTCTTGTTTGTTTCTGCTTCTTAGATTGATCTGCCTTGACTTCCTGTCCTCATGGTGTGACCTTCTGTTGTGTAGAGGTGCAGTTTCTTTAGTTCCTAGATCCACCCTGATGATGTCAGCTTGTGTCCTAGTCTGGGCCTACTCAGTCTGTTGGAGAATAACAGAGATCCATTGTCTCCTTCAGTTGTTTATCCAATTAATCTGTGATCATCTGTCTGCTGTATGCACCACTGGGTGGGGCAGATTAATTCAGTTTTTAATCTAGTCAATCTGTAATCAGCCATCAGGTTTAGGCACTGCTGGGTGTGGCATATTAAACCTGTGTATAGGACTAATGCTTCCCCTCAGGCTGCTGCCAATTGGAAAAGAGTGGTCTACCTGCTGCATGGGGGTCAGCACTGGGACCTCATGGGCTGCTCTCTTTTAATTCTTTCCTCAAAGCCATTGTCCCAAACTCTCCTTAAGCATCTCTAGTTCATTCTGCCCTCCCTCTGCTGGAGACCAGGGTAAGTGGGTGCCAATGTATTTTTGTACATGATCCCTGTGTCTTTAGCTGTCTCTTTCAAGCCTGCAAAACCTGGTGGCTTTTTGCTTTTCACAGCTGGATGCTGTTTTACTCCCAGCTTTGTTGTCATAGGTGGAAAGCCCACACGAGGGTTTAGAATCCACCCTTCTCAGGTTGAATCCCCAGTTGCTGAGATGTTTCTTGGTCCTTTTACCTGCCGCCTGTGGGAGCCCAACCAGCCCTCTTGCATCTCCATATTTCCTGGCAGTCACATTGTGATGAAGTGACCTCTTCTGTCCCTGGTTATCACACTTTTCTCCCGCTGGTGTTCTGTTGGCTATTTCAGATTATTTCTCCTTAATTAAGTTATAATTCCATATTGACCCTTGGGTAGATTTGGTGTAGCTCCACTTGCTCCTCTGCCATCTTGGTTCTCCTAAATATTTATTACATGTGATAAATACACATTAACATACCCTATACATTAATTTATTTATTCAACATATATTTACTGAGCACATACTATGTACTAGAATGTTGATGATACAAGAGTGAAAAATAAATTCTCTTCCCTCATAAAGTTTACATTCTACTCATTTATTGTAGCGTAAAAAGTTTCTTTTAATTCATTATTTTGCATATTGCTGAAAACTGACCTGACAATTTCTTTCTTATTTACAAGCCCACATGGCTGCTTCTGCTGGAAGTCTTCTATATTTTGCAAGTTTCTTTCCATTTAAATCCATTGTTCAAAACTATGGACAGATAACCCTCACCAACAAGGTGGCTGCCTGTCTCAGCTCAAATGTTGCATTGGCACTGGGGATTAATCTTCTGCTCAAGTTGGAAATGAAAGGTAAGTGTTTACTTTGAAAATTTTGCCTCTGCCATTTGACTTTTAGAAAGGTAGAATAAGGCAGTGTGGGTGAAACAGTAGGTAAGGAATTAAGAAATGTAATAAAAATTATTTATCGCCAGAATTTTAGTTTATTATAACGGTACTTAAGTAAAAAAAATTGGAAGTGTAAAAAATTCAAAGTTTTCATCTCTTCACAATAAACACCCAGTTATACTCTTATATAAAATGTTCTGATCTAAAACTTGCTATATTTACATAATGTTAATTATGAGACCACTTCCTACATAGATAGATATGCTTCATTTTTTCACAAAGTTGTACAATATTCCATTGTGAAGAGGCACTATAGCTAGTTCTTTATTAATGCACTTTTAAATTTAAATTAAATTTTAATTACTTGCTATTAACCACAATAGCACACATATACTTGCTTATACAATATGCATAGAGTATATGTAAATTCCTAAATATAAAATGCTATCTTATAATGTATTTGTAACTAAATTTTTAAAAATTTAATCGTATTGTTCTTGTATTGCATCCATCCCCTTTTACTCCTCTCTATCCCCTTCTCCATCCACCCACTCCCCCATAAAGTCAATCCCACTTGCTGTCCATGTCCATGGACCTTCCATACTAGTTCCTGGACTAAAATGCTCTCCTTTGCCTACTCGCCTCCTCTCCCCTCTACCCACTGAAGGTCTATTCATTGTATTCATGAATCTGGTTCTGTTTTGCTTATTTGTTTGTTTTGTTCATTATTGTCCTGTAATGGGTGAGATCATATGGTATTTATCTTTCACTGACTGGCTTATTTCACTAAGCATAATACTTTCCAGTTCCATCCATGTTGTTGCAAAGGGTAAGAGTTTCTTCTTTCTTTCTGCTATGTAGTATTTCATTGTGTAAATGTTCCAAAGTTTTTTGACCTGTCCATCCACTGATGGGCACTTAGGCTGTTTCCAGCACTTGACTATTATAAATAGTGCTGCTATGAACATAGGGGCACATAGGTTCTTATGAATTGGTGTTTCAGAATTCTTCAGGTATAGTCCTAGTAGTGGAATTGCTGGGTCAAAAGTTCCATTTTTAGTTTCTGAAGGAAACTCCAAACTGTTTTCCATAGTGCTTACACCAGCCTGCATTCCCACCAATAGTGCATCGAGGTTCCCTTTTTCCACATCCTCGCCAACACTTGTTTGTTGGTGTGTTGATGATTGCCATTCTGACATGTGTGAGGTGGTATCTTACTGTGGTTTTAATTTGCATCTCTTTTATGGCTAGTGATGTTGAGCATTCTTTCATATGCCTTTGAGCCCTTTGTATTTCTCCCTTAGAGAGTTGTCTGTTCAGGTCCTTTGCCCATTTTCTATTTGGGTAACTATGTTCTTTATATAGTTCTTTATATATTTTGGAGATCAAACCCTTGTCTGAGGTATCATTGGCAAATGTTTTCCTGTATAGTTGGTTCCCTTTAAATTTTGCTGTTGTTTTCTTTAGCTGAACAGTTACTTTACAATTTGATATAGTCCCATTTGTTGATTTGTTCTTTGATTTCCTTTGCCCTTGGTGAAATATCAGTAAACATATTTCTGCGTAGGATATCTAAAATTTTACTGCCTCTATTTTTCTCCAGGACCTTTATGGTGGCACTGTTATGTTTAAGTCATTTATCCATATTGAGTTTATTCTACTATATGGTTTAAGGTGGTGGTCTAGTTTTATTTTTTTGCATGTTGCTGTCCAATTCTCCCAACACCACTTATTGAAAAGACTGTTTTTACTCCATTTTATGTTCCTTCCCCTTTGTCAAATATTAATTGACCATAGAGTCCTGGGTGTGTTTCTGGACTCTGTTCTGTTCCATTGATCTATATGTCTATTCTTATGCCAGTACCAAACTGTTTTGATTGCATTAGCCTTGTAGTGTAGCTAGATGTCAGTTATTGTGATTCCTCCTACCTTGATCTTCTTTCTCAGGACTGCTGTGGCTATTCATGGACATTGTTGTCTCCATATAAATTGTTGAAATATTTTTTCTATCTCTGTAAAGTCTGTCATTGGTATTTTAATTGGGATTGCATTGAATATGTAGATTGCTTTAGGTAGTTTGGACATTTTAATGATGTTAATTCTTCCCATCCATAAACATGGTTTATGCTTCCCTTTATTTGTATCTTCCTTAATTTTTTTCTTCAGTGTCCTGTAGTTTTCTGAGTACAGGTCTTTTACCTCCTTGGTTAAGTTGATTCCTAGGTACTTTGTTTTTCTTGTTGCCATGGTAAATGGGATTTGTTTTTTCACTTCTATCTCTGATGTTTCATTATTGGTATACAAAAATGCTTTTGATTTTTTAATTTTGACTTTATACCCAGCTATTTTGCTAAATTTGCTTATTAGGTTGAGTAATTTTTTTGGTGGAGTAATCAGGTATTGAAATACAGTATTGTATCATCTGCAAATAATGACAGTTTGACTTCCTCCTTTCCAATTTGGATACCTTTGATTCCTTTTTCTTCTCTGATGGCTATGGCTACAACTTCCAAGATGATGTTGAACAGAAGTGGAGAAAGTGGACAGCCTGGTCTCGTTCCTGATCTTAGGGGGAAAGATTTTCATTTCTTCTGTTAAGTATGATGTTGGCTTCAGGTTTCTCATATATGGTCTTTATTATGTTGAGGGATGCTCCCTCTATTTTCATTATGCTGAGTGTTTTTGTCATAAATGGTTACTGTACTTTATCAAATGCTTTTTCAGAATCTGTTGATCTGATAATATGTTTTTTGCCTTTCATTTTGTTGATGTGGTGTATTACATTTATTGACTTGTAAATGTTGTACTATCCTTGCATTCCTGGGATGAAACCCATTTGACCATCTTGTATGATCTTTTTAATGTATTGCTGGATCTGGTTGACCAATATTTTGTTGTGAATCTTAGCATCTATGTTCATCAGAGATATTAGCCTATAGTTTTCTTTCTTAGTTGTGCCTTGACGTGGTTTTAGGGCTAGAATAATATTGGCCTCACAGAAAGAGTTTGGGAGTCTTCACTCTTCTTGTATTTTTTGGTATAGGTTGAGAAGGATAGGAGTTAGTTCTTCTTTAAATGTTTGGTAGAATTCACCTGTGTAGCCATCTTGTCCATGGCTTTTGTGCTTTGGGATATTTTTGATTACTTCTTCAATTTCATTAGTTGTTATTGGTCTATTCAGGATTTCTGCTTTTTCTGGATTCAGTTTTGGCAGATTATAGACATTTGTCCATTTGACCCAAGTCATATTTCTTGTCACGTAGTTGTTTATGGTAATTTCTTACAATCCCTTGTATTTCTGAAGTATCAGTTGTGATTTCTCCTGTTGTTTTTGATTCTATTTATTTGGGTCCTCTCTCTCTTTTTCTTGATGAGTCTGGTTAAAGACTTGTCAATTTTGTTTATTTTTTCAAAGAACCAGCTCCTGGACTTATTGATCATTCAAATTGTAGTTTTAATGCCTAAGTTATTTAATTCTGCTCTTATCTTGATGATTTCCTTCCTTCTACCTGCTCTGGACTTTGTTGTTGCTTCTGTAGTTCTTGCAGCTTTATGGTTAGGTTGTTTGTGTAAGCTTCTTCTATCCTTTTTAGGTAAGCCTATATTGCTATAAATTTCCCTCTGAGGGCTGCCTTTGCTGTGGCCCATAGGGTTTGGACTGTTGTGTATTCATTGTCATTTGTTTCCAGAAACTTTTTAATTTCATCTTTGATCTCATTATTAACCCATTCATTACTTGACAGCTCTTATTCAGTCTCCATGAGTTAGAGGGTTTTTTGTTTTTTCCCTTGAGGTTGGTTTCTAGTTTCAATCCATTGTGATCTGAGAAAATGCTGTGTATAATTTCAATTTTCCTGTATTCGTGGGGGCTTGTCTTGTGGCCTGCCATGTGATCTCTCTTAGAGAATGTTCCATGTGAATTTGAAAAGAATACATATTTTAGGCCCTGGCTGGTAGCACATTGTGTATGTAAGTCACCTGTCTGTGAACCCAAAGGTTGCAGGTTCAATTCCCAGCCAGGGCACATAACCAGGTTGCAAGCCAGGTCTCCAACCACAGACGTGGCTGGAGGCAGGTGAAAGGCAACCATACCTTGGTGTCTCTCTCCCTCTCTGCTTCTCTCCCTTCCTCTCTCTCTATGGAAATAATAAATAAAATTTTTTTTTGGTGGTCTTCTTTTTTTTATTAAGATTTTATTTCATTATTTTTAGAAAGAGGGGAAGGGAGAGAGGCAGAGAGGGAGAGAGACATCAATGTATGGTTGCTTTTAACCTGCCTCCAGCCACAGACCTGACTGGAGACCTGGTTTGCAACCTTGTTATGTGCCCTGGCTAGGGAATCGAACCTGCAGCCTTTGGGTTCGCAGGCTGGCACCTTGTCTACTGTGCTACCAGCCAGGGTAAATAAAATTTTTTGTAAAAAGAATGTGTATTTTGCCTCTTGGAGTGAAAGGTTGTGTATATGTCAGTTAGATCCATTTGCTCTATAGTGGTGTTCAATGCCACAATATCCTTGGTTTATTTTTGTTTGGAAGATCTGTCCATTGTTGATAGTGGTATATTAAAATCCCCTACTATTAGTGTGTTGCTGTCTATATCCGATATTTTAAATTTTAATATATTTTATTTATTTTGCTATTACAGGTGTCCCAGTTATCCCCCTTACCCGCCCTCCACCCAGTACCCCATTTCCTCCAGCAATGCCCCACTTAGTTCACGTCCATGAATCATGCATATAAGTCCTTTGGCTTCTCTAGTTCCTTTATTCTTCCTAACATCCCCCTGTCTATTCTGTATTCACCAATGTGTACTATTTTTTTTTACTTTCACAACGAGAAAATTCACCATTTAATTATACTGCCTTCTGTCAGCTTCTCAAATCATATTAATACAAAGTTTTCATTATTCCACAATGCCTACATTAATTCATTTGTTTAAAGAATTACTGTTTTAAGTAATATGAATTGCAATATTATCAAACACATGCAAAAATACATTTACACATATTTAAAGTACACATTGGATTTTGAAGATTTAATATAAAAAATTTAAAATATGCCAATAGCTTACCTAATTATTACATGTTAAATAATAGTATTTTAGATATATTGTAACAAAATTAAGCAGATTTTTTCTTCCTTACTACTTATTTTACTCTGGAGTGCTATTTTTGTGAAATATATCACAGAAATAGTATGGTGTAGAACTCACTTTTGTGAAAGTTGTCCTAGAGACAGTGCCAAACCTGTAGTAAAAAATGAATTGGTTTTTGAGTCAGGTCCTCTCCACTCCAATGTTACAACTCAACTTTATTTTAAGCTACTGAAATTACAACTTATTCTTTTTGGAGTTTTCCATCTTAAAAAATAGAATGTATTTATTTATTTAGGCTGTGCACAGGTCTTACTTCCTTCAATACCCTTTGTTTTTCCTCTACATGTGTTTTACAAGTTGAAGCCTTCAGAAATAATGGCACTTGCAGTACTAAGGCTGGTCCCCAGAGTAGAAATTATTATGTCTACTAAGTTGAGATAAAACAAAATCTCTAGGATTTAAATAATTTTGAAGAATAGTATTCTAGCTATATTTTGGACTTGTGTTTGACTTCCTATGTGGTCCTAAACTAACCCCTGAACTATTTAAGAGTCTGTTGAGGTAAAGATTAGGTATGTTTACATTTCAATAAGCAAGTTTACTATAGCATTAATTCCTTTTCCAAAGTATCCTCAGTTTGGGGGCCTTCATAACTGGAAATGTATATTTCCATGATTTAGTTGAAAGGAATCTCATCTAATTTACATGCTAATATGAAAATATATATTATCTCTGTACACGAATCATATAGTTTAGTAGTCCAAATGGATCTTTATTCTCAGGATCTTTTCTAACCTGAAGATTGAGTGAGTTCACAACACACCCATGACCAGTTGATTGCTATTTAAAACATAAATTGCTAAAAAAAAAAATCTATGTATTACACACCCACAAATAAGCACATATTTTATAATAGTGAATAAGAAAGATAGCATGTTTTCTATGTAATATATGTCCACATTTTCTTAGGTTTTTGTTCTTCCTTAACTGCATTCAATTTTTCTGAGTTATTGCAAGTAACCTGATTTTCCCATATTGTGAAATGATTCCAATCTAAGAAAACTTAACCTGCAGTAATGCAGATACAAGTAATATACAAAATTGTACCTTATTTAATAAAATCTATTTAACAAGATCACTTGAAAGCATTCGTAAGGATAAAGTTGGTTCTTATCCATTCAGCAGCCCTATATCTTTTGATTGGTGCATTTAATCCATTTACCTTTGTACCTGTGTTCCTGTCTGTCTCTCTGTTTCTTCAAGCAGACCCTTTAGCATCTCTTGCAATGCTGGTTTGGTGGAGATTTATCCTTTTAGCCGTCTTTTGTCTGGGAAGTTCCTTATTTCACCTTCCATTTTGAGTGGTAGTCTTGCCAGGTAGAGTATTCTTTGTTGCAGGTCTTTGTTTTTCATTGCTTGAAATATTTTTTGCCATTCCCTTCTGACTTTCTGTTGATAAATCAGCTGATGACCTTATGGGAGCCCTCTCGCATGTTATTTGCTGCTTGTCTCTTGATGCTTTTAGTATTCTCTCTTTGTCTTTGCCATTTTAATTATATTGACTTGGAGTGGGCCTATTTGGATTCATCCTCATTGGGAATCTCTCTGCTTCCAGAACTTGAGTAACATTTTCACTCATCATGTTAGGAAAGTTTTCTATCATTACCTTTTTGAACAGGTTTTCCATTCCTTGTTTCTCTTCTCCTTCTGGTATCCCAATGATACGGATATTATTGCATTTCATGTTGTCCTGCAGCTCTCTTAAAACCTCTTCATTCTTGTTTAGCCTTTTTTCATTCTGTTGCACTGTCTAGGAATATTGTTCTACATTGTCCTCCAGCTCACTGATCCAGTCCTCTGCTTCCTCTAGCCTGCTGTTGATTCCTTCTGTATTCTTCAATTCAGAAATTGTATTCTTTATTTCTTCCTGGCTCTTACTGATAGTTTCTTAAGTCCTTTTTAATGCTGGTGTAGCTCTCAGTAAGTTCCTTGTAGTTCCCCCGGAGTTGTTTGTAGTTTTCTTTGAGCTGGCTGAGCTCATTTAACTTCTCTATCATCATTATTTTGAATTTCATATCTTATATTTTGCTTATCTGTTTCATTTAGTGATCTTTCTGGGGATTCCTCCTTTCCTTTTGGTGATGGACTCTTTTTCTTTACATTTTTATGTTTCGTTGTAATCCAATCAGACTGTGATCAGCTGCCTGGCTAAAGTACTGCTAGGCCGGAAGGATTGATTTAGTTGTAATCCTATCAATCTATGATCCACCACCAGGCTCAGTTGCTGCTTGGGGTGAGAGACCAATTCAGTTGTAAATCAATAAATCTGCTACCAAACTCAGGCCCTGCTGGGCTTGACAAACAGGTTCAATTGTAATCCAATGGATCAGCCACCAGCTCAGGTGCAGCCTGGTGGGACAGATGCAGATGTAAATCAATGAATGTGTGATCCACTGCCAGGCTCAGGTGCCACTGGGCTAGGCAGCCAGATCCAAATGTAATTCAATGAATCTGTGTTTGGCCACCAGACTCAGAAGCTGCTGGGCTTGACTGCAAGGTTCAACTGTAATCCAATGAGTTTGTGATCAGCCACCGGGCCTGGAGGCCAGTGGGTGGGACAAACCAACTCAGTTGTGAACCAATGAATCCACCATCAGTTACCAGGCTCAGTTGCCACTGTGTGGAGGTGACTGACCCAGCTATAAATCAGAGTTTGTTATCAGCCACCAGGCCCAGGCTCTGCTTAGCAAGGACTAAGTCAGTTGCAAAGCAATGAATCTAGGATCAGCCACCCAATTTGCACACCACTGTGCCGGGCTGACTTACCCAGCTGTAAGTCAGAGAGTTTGTAATCAGCCGCCAGGCCTAGGCACTGCTGGGCAATAGATTTCTCTTCAAGTGTCAACTATTGTATTTATGCTCAGACATGGCAGGGAGGAAGAGATTTATTTAGATATAAATCAAAGAATTGTGATCAGGCACCAGGCTCTGGCACTGCTGGGCAGGGTAGACTGCTTCCAGTGGGCAGGTCTTTGAGGACCCTCTTAGGGAAGCCCCTTGGTGCAGAGCAGTCTGCTGGAGGTGTGGGTGATGAATCAGCACCAGGATCCCCACAGCTACCTCCCCACTTCTTTCCTCCAAGCCACCACCGCAAACCCTCCCCACATGTCTCCAGTCCCCTCTGCCCACCCTCTGCTGGAGCCCCGGGTAGGTGGGTGCCAATGTATTTTTGCTGTGGTCACCCTAGTAGTTCTGTCTCCAACGCTCTCTCAGGCCAGCAAACTCCATGGCTTTCCGCCCTTCTCAGCTGAATACCACTCTCCTCTCCCCTGTGTTGCTGGAGGCTAGGACACCCAGCTGGGGGGCCAGAACCCATCCTTCTCAGGTGGAGCCCCCAGCTCTGTTCCTTAGGCTGCTGCCTCCATTGTAGGCCCAGCCAGCCCTCTGGCTTTTCTGTGATTCCTACCAGTCATGTTGTGATGAAGCATCCTCATCTGTTCTGTCCGTGGTTATAGGACCTCTTACAAGCTGGTGTTCTGTTGATAATTCCAGCTGACTTTTTCTCCAAAAAAGTAATTCTAGCTAGGACCAGGGAGGAGATTGGTGTATCTCCATTTACACTTCTGCCATCTTGATGGAGCTCATAACTTAATTTTAATCACTATTATAACCTTCTTAAAGAAATTAGTTTCTGTAGCAGCACATGACTTTCTCTACATCCTTTCCAATAATGCATTACACTACTCTCATTTAAGAAACAAATGTAGCTTTTTTATTTCCTATAACTAATTTTCCTCCAAATTCCATTCTTACTGGGATGAAGAAAATAAATGCAATGTAAATCTCAGTGATTTATTCATGTTCTTCTGAATGAGTCAGCCTTTTGGACATTTCTCTTTTTATTCTTTATGATTAATTTTTAAAATAAGATAATATATGTAGGGATGACAATTTAATGAATTTCTTATTGTGGGTAAAAATGGGGACCTCAGATCTCTGTGGTATCCTTTAAATCTTTTGCTCCCATGGTGGAGTACCTGAGCTAAAGTATGATTGTTTATTATGGCTCATGTATAGCACAGTTAAACTGGTACCTCATCTATTAGAAATGTGATTTTTGCTACTTTTCTAATCCAGGTCTCTGCCACTGTCCAGTTTTCTCTGAGACTCTTTGACCTTCACAAACACTTAGAAAGTTCTGCAAGTTCTAACTTTTAAGATCTGAAAAGTCAGTAGCACCACTTCGGGTCCCTATCTCAGCAGCCTAATTATTCTAATAGCAATGCCACCATCACATAGTGCTGGCTATTTCTCTATGATCCCACTTGAATGATTCTCTAGGATTTCCCTGAAACAGGTAAACCAAGAATCCATGTACCTATTCTCTGTTCCTTTCACTCATTTCTTACTTGGGGGAGGGGAGGATGCCTTTTCTCCTTGTTTTTCTTTCTAGAATGGACTTCCTTTCCAAAATGGCATTTGAATTGTTAGCTTCCTTTATTTAATGCAAATTTGTTCATCTTTTCCAAGAAAATCTTTCATACACAGAGTTATAAAGATAATAATTTTATGACTTCTAAAATTTATATATTTTTATTTTTACATTTCCAATAAGCATGGAATTGATACTTCTGCTTATTATGAGGTAAGAACTTTTTATTTTCAATATGAAAATTAAGCTATTACCATCATTTATTAGTTTGTTCTATACTGGTTTCTAATTCCACCTTTTTTTAACATAAATATTCTGTATGCACATCATTCTGTTCTGGTGATCATTTTTACACATATCACAATGTGTAACAAATCTTAATGTCTGTTAGTCTTGTACTTATACCTTGTTCTTTAGTGATTCTTGTCAATTTGCTCTCCACTTGAATTTTAGATCACTTTGTCAAATCCTAGGGAAAATCTTGTTGGGATTTAAGGACAATTAATTATGTTGCACTTACTTACTGATGGATTAGAAACATTTAGGATACTTACTTTTTCTCATCAACTAATAAAAATCTACTTCCAATGACTAGTCAATTAGAAGAATATACATATGATTTCTTTATGGTTACTTACATCATTCTTACTTTGTATATGAAGCATTAAAAATTCACTTTATTTGGTATTTTCATTGCCTTAATCTGCAATAGGATATACACTTTTAGTTTTCTAACTGACCTATTTTTTATTAGGTTATTTTATTAGTTAGCTGTTTTTTCCTTTCTATATTATTTATTTTCCCTTTCAGGAACTCCTACTGTGTTTGGGTAGAGAATTCTCAAGTCGTGGTAGACCTTTTGAAATTTATATTCAACCCTCTTTTTCTGTGGTTGCTAATTTGCTGTTCGCTGACTCAAAATGGCATTCATTTTGACAGTTGCAGCTTTCTCAAAGACACAGTGTTCGTGAATATTTTTCTGATGGTGCTGATCTATAAGAAAGAGAGGTCTCATGTTAAAGAAGGATGAGTTACATGAGCCATCATTGTCTTCATATCTTGCCTCTTTGAATTAGGAATTTACTGAATGAAAGCCCTCATACTTTGTCAGTTGTGCTACACTATGTCTGGAAATAGAGGAATTAGAAGGATAAAAGATTACTTATTTTCTTGTGGTGATTCCTTTTTTGCCTTTTCATCAGTACTATATCTAAGCAAAACTTTTCCTCTTCTGCCTGGTGATCAGCATCCATCTCCACTGTTGTTGAATATTTTTCTAAATTTGTAAATCCTGATGGTTATTTCAGTGGGGATTTAGCACAAAGGATAAAGTAAAAGGATACAGTTTAAAAGAATTACTTTTTTCTTAACATTTTTGTTATTGTTTATTTTTATTTCAATTGTTGACCTTGCCTTAATAATTTCTATTTATTTTTGTAGATATTAAAGGGAACAGGGAAGAAACCACTGTTATTATGTATTTGTTCCATTATTTTCTTAGATGACCTACACACTAAGGGTATCAACAGATAGATAATCCCCAATGGCAAACTTTATAGTATTGACTTTTTTTTTTTTTTTTTTTTTTTTTTTTTTTTTTTTTTTTTTTTTTTTTTTTTTTTTTTTTTTTTTTTTTTTTTTTTTTTTTTTTTTTTTTTGCTGTTTCAATTGCAAAGCTTATATATATATGGTAAATATCTCCTTTTATTTCAGAAATTGGTGTCAAGTGGGATAACCTTTGGTCACCAGCCAACCTTGAGGATAACCTCATATTTGGCTATGTGATGGGAATGCTTTTAGTTGATGCTTTCTTGTACAGCCTTGTGACCTGGTATGTAGAAACTGTCTTTTCAGGACATTATGGCGTGTCTCAACCTTGGTACTTTTTTCTTATGGTGAGTTCTAATGCTGCTGTTATTATGAAAGGTCATAGTTCTTATTTTATAACATTTAGAATTAAAAGATCAGATGCAGAATAATTTTGATTTGTATACTAGCCATACTGAAATTCCCATTTTATGATATACATTAAAGCCTTCTACATATGCAAATGTACATACCTGTGGATAAGACACTGAAACCACATTAAAAATTATGAGTACCAAAACCCTTCTTCAGTGAAGTGATACATAGTGGATTTGGTTGGAGAATAAAGATACCTAAAAGTCTCTGCAAAAGCTTTCCCAACTAAATTAATGTGACAGCTTCTTAAATCCTAGTGAGAAGAGCATTAAGTATTTCCCATATCTGTGTTCTCACTCGCTGCCTCTTGTCAATTGCTAGACCAATGTACTTACTAGGAGAACATTTGCATTTTGCCCACCATGTCCCCTGATCATTTCTGGGTAATGGTACAAAGAAGGTACTCTAACCAAGTGTAATAAAATGTGTTGGCTGTGACCTCATTTTAGTAATTCCATTGTGTTCCTACTTCTTGAACACTAGCAGTTTAAAAGAGTTTTTGCTTCTTAGCCTTGTTATTTTCTCCATCTCACAAAGTAAAACAAGCCAAAGTGTTTTCAAGTTCTCATAGTGCCTCATTTCTTTCACATTTAAATTATAATTCAGATAAAGTTCATATAACTTTTAAAGTGAACAATTCAGCATCATTTAGTATATTTACAACGTACATGTACATATCTAGTTCCAAAATATTTTCATTACTCAAAAATAAAACCTTGTATCAATGAAGAAGTCACATTTTATTTTTCCTACCCTAAGCCTTTAACAACCATTAATAAATCAGACTTTTTTTTATTATGGATATACCTACTCAAAATATTTCATATAACAGAATCATACAACATGTGACTGTATTTGGTTTCTTGTACTGAGCATAATGTTTTTGAGGTTTATTCATATTATAGTATTTATCAGTACTTTATCCTTTCTAATTGCTGAATAACATTCCACTTTATGGATATATGACAGCCTTTGTCTATTAATCTGTAGTTGAACATACAGGGCATCTTTTGGCTTCTTTACAAGTATCAGTTTGAATACTTGTTTCAGTTTTTTTGGGCATATACCTAGGAGTAGAATTGTTAGTTCATATGGTAATTATATGTTTCATATTTCAGGAACCACAAAACTGTCATAAGGACTGTACCATTTTACATTACCACAAGCAATATATACCAGGGTTCCAATTCCTACACATCCTCATAAACACTTATTATTCTCCTTTTTGAAAAATTATAGCCATTCTTGTAGATATAAAGTGGTATCTTATGGTTTTGATTTGCATTTTTCAAATGACTAATGATGCTGGGATCTTCCCATGTATTTGTTGGCCATATATAAATATTCTCTAGAGAAATGTCTATCTAGCCCTATGCACATTTTTAAATTGGGCTGTTTGTCTTACACTAGACCTAGATGTATGATTTGTAAATGTTTTCTTTCATTCTGTGAGCTGTTATTTTTTTATTCTCTTGATAATTTTTTTCATGAACACAGTTTAAATTTTTTATTAAATCTCATTCATTGTTTTTTTGTTGCTTGTGAACTTGGAATTGTAGTTAAAGAGATCCTGTCAAATCTAAGGTCATTAAGGTTATTTGAATGTTTTCTTCTAATAGTTTGTTGGTTTTATATCTTACATCCTTGATTTTTTTTTAATTTTATTGTTGTTGTATTACATTCATCCCCTTTTTGCTCCACATCCCTGATTTTTTAATAGTGTGAGGTAGGGATCCAACTTCATTTTTTGGCATGTGAATATCTGATTGTGTCAATACCACTCTTTGAAAAGACTTCCCCATAGAATGGTTTTAGCACCCTTAATGAAAATCAGTCAGCCATGGATATATGGGTTTATTTCTGACCTTTCAATTTTATTCCAGTGGCCCATATGTCTACCCTTAAGCCAGTACCACATTGTTTTAATTACTGTTTTATAATGTTTTGAAATCTGAAAGTGTGAGTCCTCCAACTTTGTTCTTGTTTTTCAAGATTGTTTTGACTATTAATAGGGCCCATGCAGTTCCATATAAGCTTAGGATCAGCTTTTCATTTCTGTAAAAATGGCCACTAGAATTTTTATAAAGATTACACTGAGTCCATTGATTACTTTAAATATTAATGCCATATGAAAGATGTTATCTCCTTTCATTCTATAAACTTTATATGTCTTCTTTAAATTCTTTTTTTTTAATTTTATTGTTGTTGTATTACATCCATCCCCTTTTTGCTCCCCTCTGTACTTCTTTAAATTCTTTAAGCAAGGTTTCATAGTTTTTAGAGTGAGTCTTTAATTCATTTGATTAACTTTATTCCCAAGTATTTTACTTTTTTGGATGCTATTGTAAATTAAATTATTAATTTTCTCTTTGGATTATTCATTGCTAGAATATAAAACCAATATATTTTTGCATAACTCTTATACTTTGTATCTTTGCTAAATTTATTAGCTCTCCTGGTATGTGTATGGGGGAATCCTTTGGGTTTTTCTATATATAGAAATATATATATCACATCATCTTCAAATATAGTTTTACTTATTCTTTTCCAATTTAGGTGCCTTTTATTTCTTTTTCTTGCCTTGTTGTTATGCTTTAAAATCCCAGTGCCATGGTCAAGAGCAGGGATGAAAGCAGGCATTCTTTTGGAAAAGGTTTCAGTCTTTCACCATTGAATATGATGTTAGCTGTGCATTTTTCATATATGCCCTTTGTCATTATGAGAAAGTTCTCTTATATTTCTAGTTTTCTGAGTCATTTTATTATGAAATGCATTGTCTAAGGTTTATTTGCATCAGTTGAAATGATACTGTGGTTTATCCCATTTGTTATATTACTGTGATATATTACATTGACTGGTTTTCATATGTTGAACCAAAACTGCATTCCTCGGATTATTCCCACTTAACTATGATGTATAATCCTTTTTGATGTATTACTGGATTCAATTTACTAGCATTGGGTTGAAGATTTGTCATCTCTATTCATAATGGATATTGGTCTCTAGTTTCTTTCTTCATGACATCTTTGTCTAGCTTTGGTGTCAGAGTAATGCAGAGCTCATAGAATGAGTTAGGAAATGTTTTTCCTTATAATTTTTGGAAGGCTTGGAAAAGAATTGTTATTAATCTTATTTAAGTGTTTGGTAAAATTTAACAGTGAAGCCATCTGGTCCAGCGCTTTTCTTTGTAGGGAGGTTTCGATCACTGATTCATTTCCTGTACTTCTTATAGTTTGTTCAGATGGAGTGCTTCACTTCTTAATGCTTATTTTGGTAATTTTTTTTTTTTTTGCTTTCTTTACAGCATTCATACTGGAATGGCCAGCCAAGAATTACAAGGAAAAAGGAAAAAATGAAAGGCTGTGGAAGAACTCGAAACAAATATTTTGAGGCTGAATCATCTAGTTTGGTGGCAGGTATCCAGATCGAACACTTGCACAAGGTATTATATCAAAGGGAAAGCCCTTTATCAGTGTCTGCCCAGAGATCCTGGGCAAGCCACTTGGTGGGGACAATAGACAAGCCAGACGGTAGTGTCCATGGATGAACCAGCTAGTAGTATCTGTGTGTGGTCCAGATACTTTCATCCACAGTCAAACAGTCTTGGTGCCAGACTCTGCAGATGTTTGAGCATGGTGCTGGGATCCATTGACAGGCCTGGTCCCAGGGTCCACGGGTGAGGCTGGTTACTCTATTTCTTTTTGGTTCATGTTTGCCTGGTATATTTCCCCCTTTTTTTTTTTTTTTTTTTTTTTTTTTGGTAGCCATTTTCAGGGACCTTAATGACGACTTCAATGTCTTTAAGGCTCATAACATGGCTTTGCTATTGCCAGCTCCCCCCATTTTTTTTACTACTAACCAATTTGTATCTTTATAATTGAAGGGTGTTTTTGTATACATATACTTACATATAGTTATTGTATGCCCTTTATGCGATGAGATAATGGCTGTTTTTTAGTTGAGGTGTTCAGACCATTTACATTTTTTATTTTTCTTTCATTTTTTTGGTTGCTATGAATATTTACTTCCTTTTATTACTAATTAATCTCAAAGTTAAAATAACTGTAAACTACATTTAATTTACTTTATTTTTATTGTTGACACTATTACAGATGTCCCCATCACCTCCTCCCACTACATTTGCCCACTTCAATCCCACTGTTGTACCATTTTTCCTCTGCCCATCACCACACTGTTGTTTATATATAGGTAACACATAATACAGTATGCACACAATAAAGTGGCAAAATTTTAGTAAAATAAAGAATATACTACAACAGTTATATTTTGAAATAAATTTATTATTATATGTAGGTACATAAACATAGTCATTTTTTTAATTGTTCAAAAAAGTCTCCATATGCTGCAATAATAGACTCTATTCTACTTGGGAATCTTGAGCACACTTTAATTGGCTTTTCTTTATTCATGGACATCATAATGTTTTCAGTCTTTGCTCTGGCAGCCTCTTTATTGGAATAAGGTTATTTATTAACTTCTATCTCACAAATGCTGCATACATAATAGTATAAAGGGTTTGCATATGGTGAACTAGGCAGCCAAATTTCCTTTGACCAGAATTCAGGAACATTGACACTGGGAAATCTTGCATCTTTTTGGTGTTATGTACTGGTCCACCATCTTGTTGGAAGATAAAATGACATCCATTTGCAACTTGCTTCATCCATGATACAACTACTTCTCTCAAAACATTAAGGTAAACATCCTGGATCTTCATTAATGATCTCCTGGATTCTGTGTACAATATCTGGATTTGTGTGATCCTTGTGTACCTTAAGCATCTTCCTTGTTGGTGTGGCTTCATCAGGATCAGCATCATATACCTTCTTCACATTGTAAACTGTACATAAAGGGATGTTATTGAAGTCTGCAATTTCCTTAGCAGTTCACCCGGCACACAGTCCAGAAATTATAGTTGCTCTAACATCATATTCCTTTGACATAACAGTTGCTCTCATAATTTAATACTCTATATTTGAAACAGTGATGTTAAATCATAACCTTAGAAACATAATTTTTCAAAATTAATAAGAAGCATGTGAAATAAGGAGATGCAAAGTTATTGTCAACGTATTGCACACACCCTGTATATACTTTGGCTAATCCCACTAATTATTTCATCCACTTCCCTCTGACAGATGTCAGCCTCTACTCTATATCCATGCCTCTGTTTCTATTCTGTTGGTCAGTTTATTTTATTGGTTAGATTCCACAGATAAGTAATATCATATGATGCTGTCTTTCTCTGACTGGCCTACTTCACTTAGCATAATAATTTCCTGATTTATACTACTGTCCCAGACAGTAAGAGTTCCTTCTTTTTTACTGCCAGTAGTATTCCATTGTGTAAATGTACCAAAGCTTTTCCTTTGTTCCTTTTCTTTGTACCTGTTTTTAAAATTATTTTTTACTTTAAATTTTATTTATTATTGTTGTATTACAATTGTTTGATATTTACTCCTTTGCTCTCCCCTGCCCTACCCACCACACCCTCTCTCCCACAATCTCCACCTCATTGTCCATGTCCATGTCTTCTTCACATTAGCTCCCCAACTAAACCCTTTCCCCACTTCTTTCCTTCTCTTCCTCTAGACTGGTCACCGACATTCTGCACCTTTTATTTTCCTTGTCTCTAGTTCCATTCTGCTCATCTGTTTATTTTGTTCATTAGTCTCCTGTATTAAATGAGAACAAATGGTATTTGTCTTTTACTGCATGGCTTATTTTAAGAAGCATGATACTCTCCAGTTCCATTCATGTTATTGCAAATGGAAGAAGTTCCTTCTTTCTTTCTGCAGCATAGAATTCCATTGTGTAAATGTACCACAGTTTTTTGATCCATTCATCCACTGAAGGACACTTAGGTTGTTTGCAGAACTTGGCTATTGTCAATAATGCAGCTATGAACATAGGGATGCACAGGTTCTTCTAAATTGGTGTTTCAGGATTATTTGGGTATAATCTTAGCAGTGGAATTGCTGGGTTATAAAACAGCTCTATTTTTAGTTTTTTGAAGAAGTTCCACACTGTTTTCTGTAGTGACTGCCCCAGTCTGTATTCCCACCAGCAGTGTACTAGAGTACTGTTTTCTCCACATCCTTACCAGCACTTGTTTCTTGATTTGTTGATGATGGCCATTCTGACAGGTGTGAGGTGGTAGGTACTTCATTGTGCTTTTAATCTGCATCTTTCTGATGGCTAGTGATGTTGAGCATTCTTTCATATGCCTATGAACCCTTTTTATGTCCTCTTTGAAAAAACGTCTGTTCAGGTCCTTTGCCCATTTTTTAAATTGAATTGTCTCTCTCCCTGGTGTTGAGCCATATTAGTTCTTTATATATTTTGGTGATTAAACCCTTGTAAGTATCATGGGCAAATATGTTTTACAATATTGTTGCTTCCCTTTTCATTTTGTAAGTGTTTCCTTTAGCTGAACAGAAACTTCTCAGTTTGATGTAGTCCCATTTGTTTATTTGTTCCTTTATTTCCCTTGCCTGGGAGAGATATCAGTGAAAATATTGCTATGTGGGATATCTGCATTTTCTTTTTGTCTGTTTTTTTCCAGGACTTTTATGGTGGCATAGCTTATGTTTAAGTCTTTTATCCATCTTGAATTTGTTCTGGTGTATGGTGTAAGTTGGTGGTCTAGTTTCATTTCTTTTTATTTTGCATGTGCCTGTCCAATTCTCGAAACCACATTTGTTGAAGAGGCTATTTGAACTTCTTTTTAGGTTCCTTCCCCCTTTATCAAATATTAGTTGCCCATAGAGTCCTTGGTTTATTTCTAGGCTCTCTTCTCTTTTATTGATCTATATGTCTGTTCTTGTACCAGTATCCGACTGTTTTGATTACTATGCCTTTGTAATATAGTTTGAAAGCTACTTTTGTGATTCCTCCTACTTCATTCTTCTTTCTCAAGATTGTTGTAGCTATTTGGGGTCATTGTTGACTCCATATAATTTTTTTAAGTATTTGTTTTAAGTCTGTGAAATATGATGTTGGGACTTTAATAGGAGTTGCCTTTAATCTATAGAAGGCTTTGGGAAGTGTGGACATTTTTATGATGGTAATTCTTCCCATCTGTGAACATGATATATGCTTTTACTTATTTGTATCTTCCATAATTACTTTCTTCAGTGTTCTATAGTTTTCTGAGTACAGGTCTTTTATCCCCTTGGTTAAATTTATTCCTAGGTACTTTATTTTTCTTGTTGCTATGGTAAATGGGATTGTTTTCTCACTTCTATTTCTGATATTTCTTTATTGGTATACAAAAATGCTTTTGATTTCTGGATATTCACTTTATACCCAGCTATTTTGCTAAATTTGCTTATTAGGTCGAGTAAGATTTTGGTGGAGCCAATCAGGTTTTGTATGTACACTATCATATCATCTGCAAATAATGACAGTTTGACTTCCTCCTTTCCAATTTGGATACCTTTGATTCCTTTTTCTTCTCTGATGGCTATAGCTAGAACTTCCAAGACAATGTTGAATACAAGTGGAGAAAGTGGACAGCCTTGTCTTGTTCCTGATCTTACGGGGAAAGCTTTCAGTTTTTGTTCATTAAGTATGATGTTGGCTTCAGGTTTTTCATAGATGGCCTTTATGATGTTGAGGTATGCTCCCTCTATTCCCATTTTGCTGAGGGTTTTTATCATAAATGGTTGCTGTACTTTATCAAATGCTTTTTCAACATCTATTGATATGATGATATGGTTTTTATCTTTCAATTTGTTGATGTGGTGCATTACGTTTACTGATTTACGAATGTTGTACCATCCTTGCATCCCTGGGATGAAGCCCACTTGATCATGGTGTATGATTTCTATAATGTAGTGCTGAATCTGGTTGGCCAATATTTTGTTGAGAATCTTAACATCTATGTTCATCAGAGATATTGGCCTGTAGCTTTCTTTCTTAGTTGTGTCTTGCCCTGGTTTTGGGATTAGAATAATATTGCCCTCATGGAAAGATTTTGGGAGTCTTCCCTCTTCCTGTATTTTTTGGTATAAGTTGAGAAGGATAGGAGATAATTCTTCTTTAAATGTTTGTTAAAATTCACCTGTGTAGCCATCTGGTCCAGGGCTTTTGTGCTTTGGGAGATTTTGGATTACTTCTTGAATTTCACTAGCTGTTATTGGTCTATTCAGGCTTTCTTCTTCTTCTGGGTTCAGTTTTGGTAGATTGTACATTTCCAGTAATGTTTCCATTTCATCCAGGTTGTCATATTTTTTGTCACATAGTTATTTGTAGTATTTTCTTAAAATCTTTTGTATTTCTGAAGTTTCAGTTGTGATTTCTCCTCTATTGTTTCTGATTATGTTTATTTTTAAATTTTTTTAAAGATTTTGTTTTATTATTTTTAGAAAGAGGGGAAGAGACAGAGGCAGAGAGGGAGAGATACATCAATGTATAGTTGCTTTTCACCTGCCTCTAGCCATAGACCTGGCTGGAGACCTGGCTTGCAACCTAGTTATGTTGCCCTGGCTGGGAATTGAACTTGTGACCTATGGGTTCACAGGCCAGCACCTTATCCACTGTGCTACCAGCCAGGGCCCCGATTACGTGTAATTGGGTCCTTTCTCCCTTTTCCTTGATGATTCTGGATAAAGGCTTGTCAATTTTGTTGATTTTTTCAAAGAACCAGTTCCTGGACCTGTTGATTCTTTGAATTGTAGTTTGAATCTCTGAGTTACTTGGTTATGCTCTGATCTTGATGATTTCCTTCCTTCTCCTTGCTCTGGGCTTTGTTTGTTGTTTGTCCTCTAGTTCTTGCAGCTTTATAGTTAGGTTGTTTTTATAAACTTCTTCTGACCTTTTTAGGTAGGCCTGTGTTGCTATAAATTTCCCTCTGAGCACTGCCTTTGCTGTGTCCCATAGGTTTTGGGCTGTTGTGTGTTCATTTTTATTTGTTTCCAGGAACTTTTTGATTTCATCTTTGATCTCATTGTTAACCCATTCATTACTTAAAAGCTTGTTATTCAGTCTCCATGAGTTAAGACTATTTTTGGTTTTTTTCCCTTGAGATTGGTTTCTAGTTTCTAACCATTGTGATCTGAAAAGATGCTTGGTATGATTTCAAATTTCCTGTATTTGCGGAGGCTTGTCTTGTGACATATCATGTGGTCTTTCTTAGAGAATGATCCATGTGCATTTGAAAAGAATGTGCATTTTGCTTCTTTGGGGTAAAAGACACTTTGTACATCAGTTAGGTCCATTTCCTCTAGAGTGTTGTTCAATGCCACCACATCTTCGGTGATTTTTTATTTGGAAGATCTGACCATTGTTGATAGTGGGGTGTTAAAATCCCCTACTATTAGTGTGTTGCTATATATATCATTCTTAAAGTCCTCCAAGATTTTCCTTACATATTTCAGAGCTCCTACGTTACGTGCGTATATGTTTACCAGAGATATTTCTTCTTGATGGATTGCTCCCTTAAGTATTATAAAATGTCCTTCCTTGTCCCTTTTTATGGCCTTCATTGTAAAATCTATTTTGTCTGAAGTAAGTATTGCTGCTCCAGCCTTTTTTCATGTCCATTTGCTTATATATATTTTTCCATCCCTTCACTCTCAATCTGTGTCAATATTTTCTGAGGTTCTGAGGTGGATCTCTTGAAGACAGCAAATATGTCGGTCATGTTGTCCTATCCATTCGGCCACCCTGTCTTTTTTTTTTTTTTTTTCTGGGTACGGTGGCATTTATTCATGAATTCATCTGCTGGATTTATTTAATTTTTTTTCAATTTTATTGTCGTTGTATTACATCCATCCCCTTTTTGCTCCCCTCTATCCCCCTCCCCACCCACCCATTCCCCCCAAAGTCAATACCCGTTGTTGTCCATGTCCATGGTTCCTTCATACTAGGTTCTTGTCTAAGCTGCTCCCCTTTCTAGCCTCTGCCTCCAACCTAACCCCTTTTCCCCTGACCACTGAAGGCCTATTCCCTGTATTCACATACTTTTTTCTGTTTTGCTTCTTGTTAGTTTTGCTCATTATTGTCCCGTAATGAGTGAGATCATATGATATTTGTCCTTCACTGACTGGCTTATTTCACTGAGCATAATACTCTCCAGTTCCATCCATGTTGTTGCAAAGGGTACAAGTTCCTTCTTTCTTTCTGCTATATAAAATTCCATTGTGTAAATGTACCAAAGTTTTTTGATCCAATCATCCACTGATGGGCACTTAGGCTGTTTCCAGCACTTGGCTATTGTAAATAGTGGCGCTATGAACATAGGTGTGCATAGGTTCTTATGAATTGGTGTTTCAGGATTCTTTGGGTATAGTCCAAGTAGTGGAACTGCTGGATCAAAAGGCAGTTCCATTTTCAGTTTTGTAAGGAAACCCCATACTGTTTTCCATAGTGGCTGCACCAGCCTATATACCCCCCAACAGGGTATGAGGGTTCCCTTTGCCCCGCATCCTCGCCAACACTTGTTGTTTGTTGATTTGCTGATGATTGCCATTCTGACAGGTGTGAGGTGGTATCTTATTGCAGTTTTAATTTGCATCTCTCTGATGACTAGCGATGTTGAGCATTCTTTCATATGCCTCTAGGCCCTTTGTATATCTTCCTCAGTGAGTTGTCTGTTCAGGTCCTTTGCCCATTTTTTAATTGGGCTGTCTGTCTCCCTGGTGTTGAGTCACATTAGTTCTTTATATATTTTGGATATCAGACCCTTGCCTGAGGTATCATTCGCAATTATGTTTTCCCATACGGTTGGTTCCCTTTGAATTTTGCTGATATTTTCTTTAGCTGAACAGAAACTTTTCAATTTGATATAGTCCCATTTGTTGATTCGTTCTTTGATTCCTTTGCCCTTGGTGAAGTACCAGTAAACATATTTTTGCATAGGATATCCAAAAGTTTACTGCCTATATTTTTCTCCAGGACCTTTATGGTGGCACTGCTTATGTTTAAATCCTTTGTCCATCTTGAGTTTATTTTGGTGTATGGTGTAAGTTGGTGGTCTAGTTTTATCTTTTTGCATGTTGCTGTCCAGTTCTCCCAACACCATTTGTTGAAGAGACTGTATTTACTCTATTTGATGTTCCTTCCCCCTTTGTCAAATATTAGTTGACCATAGAGTCCTGGGTTAATTTCTGGGCTCTCTATTCTGTTCCATTGATCTATATGTCTATTCTTATGCCAGTACCATGCTGTTTTGATGACAGTAGTCTTGTAGTATTGTTTGAAGTCTGGTATTGTGATTCCTCCTTCCTTGTTCTTCTTTCTCAAGATTGTGGTGGCTATTTGTGGGTGTTTTGGCTCCATATAAATTTTTGAAGTATTTTTTCTATTTCTGTGAAGTCTGTCATTGGTATTTTAATTGGGATTGCATTGAATATGTAGATTGTTTTGGGTAGTATGGACATTTTAATGATGTTAATTCTTCCCATCCATGAACATGATATATGCTTCCATTTATTTGTGTCTTCCTTGATTTCTTTCTTCATTGTTCTGTAGTTTTCTGAGTACAGGTCTTTTACCTCCTTAGTTAAGTTGATTCCTAGGTACTTTGTTTTTCTTCTTGCTATGGAAAATGGGATTTGTTTTTTCACTTCTATTTCGGTTGTTTCATTATTGGTATACAAAAATGCTTTTGATTTCTGGATATTGACTTTATACCCAGGTATTTTGCTAAATTTGCTTATTAGGTCGAGTAAGTTTTTGGTGGAGCCAATTGGGTTTTGTATGTACACTATCATATCATCTGCAAATAATGACAGTTTGACTTACTCCTTTCCAATTTGGATACCTTTGATTCCTTTTTCTTCTCTGATGGCTATAGCTAGAACTTCCAAGACAATGTTGAATACAAGTGGAGAAAGTGGACAGCCTTGTCTTGTTCCTGAGCTTAGGTGGAGAGCTTGTAGACTTTGCCCATTAAGTATGAAGTTGGCTTCAGGTTTCTCATATATGGTCTTTATGATGTTGAGGTATGCTCCGTCTATTCCCATTTTGCTGAGGGTTTTTATCATAAATGGTTGCTGCACCTTATCAAATGCTTTTTCAGCATCTATTGATATGATCATATCGTTTTCCTCGAATGTTGTACCATCCTTGCATCCCTAGGATGAAGCCCACTTGATCATGGTGTTTGATCTTTGTAATATACTGCTGATTCCGATTGGCCAATATTTTGTTGAGAATTTCAGCATGTATGTTCATCAGAGATGTTGGCCTGTAGCTTTCTTTCTTAGTTGGATCTTGCCCTGGTTTGGGGATTAGAATAATATTGGCCTCATAGAAAGATTTTGGGAGTCTTCCCTCTTCCTGAATTTTTTGGTATATGTTCAGAAGGATAGCAGTTAGTTCTTCTTGAAATGTTTGGTAAAATTCACCTGTGTAGCCATCTGGTCCAGGGATTTTGTGCTTTGGGAGATTTTGGATTACTTCTTGAATTTCACTAGTTGTTATTGGCCTATTGAGGCTTTCTGCTTCTTCTGGGTTCAGTTTTGGTAGATTATACCTTTCCAGAAATGTGTCCATTTCATCCAGGTTGTCATATTTTTTATCATAGAGTTGTTTGTAGTAATTTCTTACAATCTTTTGTATTTCTGAGGTATCAGTTGTGATTTCCCCTCTTTCAGTTCTGATTCTGTTTATTTGGGTCTTCTCTCTCTTTTTCTTGATGAGTCTGGATAAGGGCTTGTCAATTTTGTCTATTTTTTCAAAGAACCAGCTCCTGGTCCTGTTGATTCTTCGAATTGTAGTTTGAATGTCTGAGTTATTTAGTTCTGCTCTGATCTTGATGATTTCCTTCCTTCTCCTTGCTCTGGGCTTTGTTTGTTGTTGCTCCTCTAGTTCTTGCAGCTTTGTGGTTAGGTCATTTTTATAAACTCCTTGTAACCTTTTTTGGAAGGCCTGTATTGCTATAAATTTCCCCCTGAGAACTGCCTTTGCTGTATCCCATAGGTTTTAGGCTGTTGTGTGTTCATTGTCATTTGTTTCCAGGAACTTTTTTATTTCATCTATGAGCTCATTGTTGACCCCCTCATTGCTTAAAAGCATGTTATTCAGTCTCCATGAGTTAGAGAATTTTTGGGTTTTTCCCTTGAATTTGGTTTCTAGTTTCAAGCCATTGTGATCTGAGAAGATACTTTGTATGATTTCCGTTTTCCTGTATTTGTGGAGGCTTGTCTTGTGACATACCATGTGGTCTATCTTGGAGAATGATCTATGTGCATTTGAGAAGAATGTGTATTTTACTTCTCTAGGGTAAAAGACTCTGTATACATCAGTTAGGTCCATTTCCTCTAGAGTGTTGTTCAATGCCACAACATCTCTGGGGATTTTTTGTTTGGAAGATCTGTCCATTATTGATAGTGGGGTATTAAAATCCCCTACTATGAGTGTGTTGCTGTCTATGTCTTTCTTAAAGTCTTCCAAGATTTTCCTTATATATTTCGGAGCTC
>PVIW01012714.1:0-30718 GCA_004026585.1 Noctilio leporinus
TTTTTTTTAATTTTATTGTTGTTGTATTACATCCATCCCCTTTTTGCTCCCCTCTGTCCCCCTCCCCACCCACCCATTCCCCCCAAAGTCAATCCCACCTGTTGTCCATGTCCATGGTTCCTTTATACTAGGTTCTTGTCTAAGCTGCTCCCCTTTCTTGCCTCTGCCTCCCCCCTCCCCCCAACCCCTTTCCCCCTGAACACTGAAGGCCTATTCCTTGTATTCATATACTTGGTTCTGTTTTGCTTGTTGTTAGTTTTGTTCATTATTGTCCCATAACGGGTGAGATCATATGATATTTGTCCTTCATTGACTGGCTTATTTCACTAAGCATAATACTCTCCAGTTCCATCCATGTTGTTGCAAAGGGTACAAGTTCCTTCTTTCTTTCTGCTATGTAGAATTCCATTGTGTAAATGTACCAAAGTTTTTTGATCCAATCATCTACTGATGGGCACTTAGGCTGTTTCCAGCACTTGGCTATTGTAAATAGTGCCGCTATGAATATAGGTATGCATAGGTTCTTATGAATTGTTCAGCTAAAGAAAATATCAGCAAAATTCAAAGGGAACCAACTATATGGGAAAACATAATTGCCAATGATGCCTCAGACAAGGGTCTGATCTCCAAAATATATAAAGAACTAATGCGACTCAACACCAGGGAGACAGACAGCCCAATGAAAAAAATGGGCAAAGGACCTGAACAGACAACTCACTGAGGAAGATATACCAAGGGCCCAGAGGCATATGAAAGAATGCTCAACATCACTAGTCATCAGAGAGATGCAAACTAAAACTGCAATAAGATACCACCTCACACCTGTCAGAATGGCAATCATCAGCAAATCAACAAACAAGTGTTGGTGAGGATGCAGGGCAAAGGGAACCCTCATACACTGTTGGTGGGAATGTAGGCTGGTGCAGCCACTGTGGAAAACAGTATGGGGTTTCCTTAAAAAACTAAAAATGGAACTGCCTTTTGATCCAGCAATTCCACTACTTGGACTATACCGAAAGAATCCTGAAACACCAATTCATGAAGAGGTTATTTTAAAAAGCAATTGACTTTGAAGGAAGGGCATCATATATGTGGAGAGAAGAAGAAAAAACAGCATGACTATTTTACATGTATGTAGAAATCTAAGAAGTGACAGAGATGCAAGAGAAAAATCTGAGAAGTATGGAATGGTAAAAATCAAGGGGTGAAGGGGAAGTTCAAACAGAAGAATCATTAACTGTGGCAAATAGTCTCTGAGTTCAAATAAGATGAAAACAGACAAATGCCCAGTGGTGACTTTGGTGACCATGGTTTTAAGGTCAGAGGTAAATGCAAGGCTGAAATGGGTAGAAAAACTTGTAACTGAAGGTAAGAAGAGAAAGCCTGTTGCATATACCAAGGCTAAGACAAAACAATAGCTGAATGGAAACTGAATGGCTAAAATGTGAACATATTTTGATGTGGATGGAAATCTAAGGAGTGGGGAGATTGTGGGAGCAGATGTGAGCAATGGCATTGTGAGTTCAGAATATAAAAACAAGAATGGCCGAGGAAGCTTCCCAGCCTGCTCATGCAACTACAGTACATGTCCTGTGGCTGGGTTGCTAATGGGTGGAGCTTGGAATAGGATGATACATGTTAGGTGTTTGGATTTTACAAGCCAACCAATAAAAAATAAGTAGATAATCCAGATGGAGTTGCCAACTTTTTAAATTTCTCACAGACATTTTTTTTCCATATAAAGTATTCTTGGTTGGCAGCTTCTCTCTTAAAGCACTTTAACTTTACCATCCTGTTCACTCCCAGAGAGCAGTCTTTACTGAGAAATCCACTAACAGCTTTTTTAATCTATTTTTTATTGTTGTTCTATTACAGTTGCCCCAACTTTTCCCCATTGCTCTCCACTACCCTGCCCACCCATCCTGTGCTCCCACAGTCAATCCCCACCCTGTGGTTCATGTCCATGGTTCATTTATACATGTTTCTTGACTAGACCATCCCCCTTCTTTCCCCCTATCCCTCTTTCCCTTCCTCTCTGGTCACTGTCAGTCTGTCCCGTGTTTCCATGCCTCTGGTTCTATTTTGCTCATTTGGTTTGTTCATTAGGTCCCTGTTATAGGGGAGATCATATTTTATTTGTCTTTTTCTGCCTGGCTTAGTTTATTTAGCATAATAGTATCCTGTTCCATCCATGCTGTCATGAACGGTAGGAGTTCCTTCTTTATTTCTGTTGCATAATATTCCATTGTGTAATTGTACCGTGGTTTTTTGATCCACTCATATACTGACAGGCCACTGATAACTTTATGTGACTTCCCTTATATAAGAAAATATGTTTGTCTCTTGCTCCTTTTAAATTATCTGTCTTTGATTTTAGAAAGTATTATTATAATGTCTTAGATGCATATTGGAAGGCTGGCATTTTGCACTCACACAGAGGCCTGTGCTAGCTTCAGAAGAGCAAATGATGAGCATGAATACCTGTGAGACAAAGCTGGTGAAAGCTGCAAGGGGTTGAGGCAGCTCTGCAGACCATTAATTCTTCATTAATAAAATCTGAGTTTGCAAAGCAGGTCACTGTGAACTGTAATTATTCCCACTGTATAGCCACTATTGGGATAGTCCCTGCTTTTCTTCCCAATTTCTAGCTGTCTATATACAAAACTCTGCCAGTTGGGGTAGGGTAAGAATGAAACAAACCATCCAGGGCCCCAAACATGTTCATGCGCCATGAGGAGAGCTCTTTCTAGCTGAGAAGTTCCCTCTTGGCACTGAGCAATGATGGCTTGGAGACTGAACTGAAGGCAAAATTAAACTTTTACTTCTCTTCTTGTGCGGTTATTCTGTTTTTTATTCCAATATGTTCTAAAATTTCTTAAATGGTCTTCAGAATTCTCCCAGAAACATTATTCATAGATAGTTAATTATTGATCTTTGTGGTGAAACAAAGGTTGGGGTCTCCCAGATCACCATTTTTGTGATACCACCTTCCTCAAAGACATTTTTTTTTAACTGTCCATCACCATCAATGTTTTAAAGTGGAAGGGGAGCAGTTTAGTCAAGAAACTAGCATGGAAGAACCTTGGACATGGACAACAACTGGGACTGACTTTGGTGGGATGTGAGTGGGTGGGGAAGGGGACAGAGGGGAGGAAAAGGGGAAGGATGTAATACAACAACAATACAATTAAATTTATAAATAAATAAATAAAGTAGAAAGGACCTAATCTCAAAAAATAGCAGTTATTTTATTAAATTTGACCAAGTTCTCTTTATGAAACTCACTGCACATTAAATTTTTTATTTTGTACTGGAATAACAGAAGTTTATTACACTCTGCTCTTGGCCCAAAAACAGCATTTGGGAACCAAGCTCCAGATCAGGCAGCACTGCTAGTCAACAGTCCATTTGATGTGCTGGGCTTGTTCTGAAATTGACAGACCAGGATTCCAGCTTCAGTGGGCTCTTCCCTCCTTGTCATACATAGTACAGCACTTCCTGGATTCCTGGTCCCTGGGTCCATATAGGGAATACCTGGTTTCTCTTTAAATGAATCCATCCCTGATTCCACACTTTTTGTTGTGTTTTTAATTTCTTATTTTTTAATTTTATTTTATCCTTGTTTTGATTACATTCATCCCATTTTCCCCCTCTGCTTGCTCCTTCCCCATCTGCCCCATCCCCTCACCACAATTTCACATGTTGTTCATGATTATGGGTCATCCATGCTAGATCTTTGACTAAACAGTTCCCCTTCTTTCCCTCCTACTCCCTCCTTTCCTCTCCCCATCCCACCTGCACACTGAAAGTCTATTCTCTGCATTCACGTCTCTTGTTTTGTTGTGCTTGTTTGTTTATTTTGTTCATTAGTCTCCTGCATTGAGTGAGACCATATGGTATTTATCTTTCACTGACTGGTTTATTTCACTAAGCATAATACTCTCCAGTTCCATCCCTGTTGTCCCAAAAGGTAGGAGTCCCTTCTTTCTTTCTGCTGTAGTATTCCATTGTATAAATATACCAAAGTTTTTTCATTCACTAATAGGCACCTAGTCTGTTTCCAGCACTTGGCTAATGTAAGTAACACTGCTATGAACATAGGGGTATAATAGGGCCTACTGAATTGGTGTTTCAGGATTCTTTGGGTATAATCCTAGCAGTGGAATTGCTGGGTCAAAAGACAGTTCTATTTTTAGTTTTGTGAGAAAGTTCCATACTGTTTTCCATAGTGGCTACACCATCCTACATTCCCATCAACAGTGCACCAGGGTTCCCTTTTCCCTACATCCTTGCCAGCACTTGTTTGTTGATATATTAATGATTGCCATTTTAACAAGTGTGAGGTGCTATCTCATTGCGGTTTTAATTTGCTTCTCTCTGATGGCTAGTGATGTTGAGCATTCTTCCACATGCCTTTTTTTTTTTTATTGTTGTTGTATTACATCCATCCCCTTTTTGCTCCCCTCTGTCCCCCTCCCCACCCACCCATTCCCCACAAAGTCAATCCCACCTGTTGTCCATGTCCATGGTTCCTTTATACTAGGTTTTTGTCTAAGCTGCTCCCCTCCTTTGCCTCTGCCTCCCCCCTCCCCTCAACCCCGTTCCCCCTGACCACTGAAGGCCTAGGCATTCCTTGTGTTCATATACTTGGTTCTGTTTTGCTTGTTGTTAGTTTTGCTCATTATTGTCCCGTAATGGGTGAGATCATATGATATTTGTCCTTCACTGACTGGCTTATTTCACTAAGCATAATACTCTCCAGTTCCATCCATATGCCTTTGAGCTCTTTGTATGTCGTCCTCGGAGAGGTGTCTATTCATGTCCTTTGTCCATTTTTCATTTGGGCTGTCTGTCTCCGATTCATATTAGCTCTTTATATATTTTGGAGGTCAAACCCTTGTCTGAAGTATCATTGGCAACAATATTTTCCCATACAGTTGGCTCTCTTTTAATTTTGCTAAATTTTTTAGCTGAACAATAACTTTTCAGTTTGATATAGTCCCATTTTTTATTTGTTCCTTTATTTCCTTTGCCCTTGGAGAAGTATCAGTGAAAATGTTTCTGCGTAGGATATCTGAAATTTTACTTTCTTTGTTTTTTTCTAGGACTTTTATTGCATCACAGCCTATGTTTAAGTCCTTTATCCATCTTGAGTTTATTCTGGTGTATGGTGTAAGTTGGTTGTTTAGCTTTGTTTTTTTGCATGTCCCTGTCCAGTTCTTCCAACACCACTTGTTGAAGAGGCTATTTTCACTCCATTTTTATGCCCCCACCCCTCTGTTGAATATTAATTGACCATAGAGTCCTGGGTTTATTTCTGGGCTCTCTATTTTGTTCTATTGATCTATACATATGTCTATTCTTAAGCCAATACCAGCTTATTTTAATTACAGTAGCCTTGCAGTATAGATTGATATTCAGTATCATGATTCTTCCTACCTTGTACTTCCTCCTCAAGATTGCTATCGCTATTCATATTCGGTTTTGGCTCCATATAAATTTTTGAAGTATTTTTTTCTATTTTTCTGAAATATGTCATTGGAATTTTAATTGGAATTGTATTGAATCTGTAGATTGCTTTGAGTAGTATGGACATTTTAATGATGTTAATTCTTCCCATCCATGAACATGGTATATGCTTCCATTTATTTGTATCTTCTTTAAGTTCTTTCTTCAATGTTCTGTAGTTTTCTGAGTACAGGCCTTTTAAATCCTTGGTTAAGTTTATTCCAAAGTACTTTATTTTTCTTGTTGCTATGGTAAATGGGATTTGTTTTCTTGCTTCTATCTCTGATATTTCATTATTGGTGTACAAAAATGCCTTTGATTTCTGAATATTAGCTTTATATCAAGCTATTTTGCTAATTTGCTTATTATACCTACTATGTCTTTGGACTCGGTCAGGTTTTATATGTACACTATCATGTCATCTACAAATGACAGTTTTACTTCTTCCTTTCCAATTTCAATTCCTTTTATTCCTTTTTCTTATCCAATTGCTATGGCTAGAACTTTCAAAATGACGTTGAACAGAAGTGGAGAAAGTGGACAACCTTGTCTCATTCATTATCTTAAGGGGGAAGCTTTTAGTTTCTGCCCATTGAGTACAATGTTGGCTGCAGGTTTCTCATATCTCGTCTTTATTATGTTGAGGTATGCTCCCTCTATTCCCATTTTGCTGAGCATTTTTATCATAAATGGTTGCTGTACTTTATCAAATGCCTTTTCAGCATCTATCAATATGATCATATGGTTTTTGTCTTTCATTTTGTTGATGTGTGCATACATTTATTGATTTGGGAATGTTGTACCATCCTTACTTCCCTGGGATGAATTCCACTTGATCATGGTGTATGATCATTTTAATGTATTGCTAGATCCAGTTGGCCAAGATTTTGTTGAGAATTTTAACATCTATGTTCATCAGAGATATTAGACTATAGTTTTCTTTCTTTCTTAGTTGTGTCTTGACCTGGTTTTGGAATTAGAATAATATTGGCCTCATAGAAAGACTTTGGGAGTCTTCCTTCTTGTTGGATTTTTTTGAATAGGTTAAGGATAGGAGTTAGTTCTTCTCTAAATGTTTGGTAAAATTCACCTGTGTAGCCATCCAGTCATGGGCTCTTATGGTTTGGAAGATTTTTTATACTTCTTCAATTTCACTGGTTGTATTCAGGCTTTCTGCTTCTTCTGAATTCAGTTTTGGTAGGTTATATGTTTCTAGAAATTTTTCCATTTGCCCTAGGTTATCAAATTTCTTGTCATATGGTTGTTTGTAGTAATTTCTTACAATCCTTTGTATTTCTGAGGTATCACTTGTGATTTCTCCTTTGTCATTTCTGATTTTATTTGGGTCCTCTTTTTTTTTTTTTTTTTTGATGATTCTGGTTAAAGGCTTATAAATTTTGTTTATCTTTTCAAAGAACCAGCTCTTTTATTGATCCTTGAATTGTACTTTTATTCTCTTTGTCATTTAGTTCTGCTCTGATCTTGATGGTTTCCTTCCTTCTATTTTCTCTGGGCTTTGTTTATTATTGCTCCTCTAGTTCTTGCAACTTTATGGTTAGGTTGTTTGTATAAGCATCTTCTAACCTTCTTAGGTAGGCCTGTATTGCTATGAACTCCCCTCTGAAGACTGCCTTTGCTATGTCCTATAGGTTTTGAGCTGCTGTGTATTCATTTTCATTTCTTTCCTGAAACCTTCTGATTTCATCTTTGATCTCATTGTTTAACCATTCCTTATTTAATAGCATGTTGTTCAGTCTGCATGAATTAAAGTGGTTTTGGTTTTTTCCCTTGAAGTTGGTTTCTAGTTTCAAGCTAGTTTCAAGCATCTGAGAAGATGCTTGGTATGATTTCAATTCTCATGTATTTGTGAAGGTTCATCTTGTGTCCTATTAGGTGGTCTATCTTTGAGAATGTTCCATGTGCCTTTGAAAAGAATCTGTATTTTGCTTCTTTGGAGTAAAAAGTTCTGTATATATCATTTAGGTACATTTCACCTAGAGAGTTGTTCAATGCCACAATATCCTTGGCATTTTTTGTTTTGTTTTGTTTTGTTTTTGCTTGGAAGATCTGTCCATTGTTGATAACAGGGTATTAAAATCTCTTACTCATAGTGTTTTTCTGTCCATATCCTTCTTGAAGTTCTCCATGATTTTTCTTATGTATTTCCTGCTCCTATGTTGCGTGCATATATGTTTACAAGGGTTATATCTTCTTGATGGGTTGTTCCCTTAAGTATTATGAAACATCCTTCTTTGTCTCACTTTATGGCCATCATCATAAAATCTGTTGTCTGAAATAAGTATTGCTACCCCCACCTCTTTTATGTCCTTTTGCTTTTTATATATTTTCCCTTCCTTTCACTTTCAGTCTGTATCACTCTTTTGTTCTAAGATGGTTCTCTTGAGCATAGCGTATATGTGGGTCATGTTTTCTTATCCATTCAGCTACCCTATGTCTTTTGATTGGCACATTTAATCCATCTACATTTAAGGTTATTATTGATAAATACTTATTCATTGCCATTTTTCCCCTTTGTATCTGTGTTCCTCTCTGTCTGTCTCTGTTTCTTCACCTTTTTAAAGCAGGCCCTTCAGCATCCCTTGCAATGCTGGTTTGGTGGAGAGGTATTCTTTAAGTCTTCTTTTGTCTGAGAAATTCCTTATTTCTCCTTCCATTTTGAAGGAGAGCCTTGCTAGGTATAGTGTTCTTGGTTGCAGGCCTTTGTTTTCCATTACTTGGAATATTTCTTGCCATTCCCTTCTGGCTTGTATTATTTCTGTTGAGTAATTATTTGATAACTTAATCAGATTCCCCTTATATATTATTTGCTCTTTTTATTTTAATGCTTTTAGTATTCTCTCCTTGTCTTTGAAATTTGCCATTTTAATTATAATGTGTCTTGGAGTGTGACTGTTTGGGTTTATCTTCACTGGGACCCTATGTGCTTCCTAAACTTGAGTAACCTTTTCACTCATCAAGTTAGAGAAGTGTTCTACCATTACTTTTTCAAACAGATTTTCCATTCTTTGTTTCTCTTCTCCTTCTGGTATCCCTATGATACAATTATTGTTTCATTTCATGTTGTCCTGCAGCCCTCTTAAAACCTCTTCATTCTCTTTCAGTCTTTTTTCATTTTGTTGCACCACCTTAAAATATTTTTCTACATTGTCCTTCAGCTTGTTGATCCAATCCTCTGCTTCCTGTAGCCTCCTCTTGATTCCTTTTACTGTATTCTTCAACTTGTAACTTGTATTCTTCATTTCATCCTACCTGTTATTAAAAGTTTCTATGTCCTTTTTAATGCTGGTGTAGTTCTATGTTCCTTACAGCTTTCCTGGAGTTCTTCACAGTTCCCCTGGAGTTATTTCTATTTCCTCTGGAGTTGTTTGTAGTTTTCTTTGAGCTCGCTGAGCTCATTGAGCTTCTCTATCATCATTATTTTGAATTACATACCTATAATTTGCTTGCCTCTATTTCATTTAGTGATCTTTATGGAGATTCTCACTTTCCTTTCCGTTATGGACTTTCTTTTACTCCCCATTTTTAGGTTTCTCTTTTTGTTTGCTTTTGCTTTTTGGATTGGCTTTTTTGAGTTTCTGTCTTTGTGATGACCCTCTGTCATGTAGAGGTATGCTATCTTTACTTCCTGAATTCACCTCTAGTGACATTAGATCGTCCCATATTCTGGGTCTAGGCTACCTGTTGGAACCAATCAGAGATCCATTGTCTTTGTCTGTACCCTTCAGCTTTTAATCCAATTGATCTGTGCTCAGTAAGTATGGCGTGACAGGACCAATTAGCTTTGTTATAAACCAATCAATCTGTGATCAGTGGTTACCTTAGGCACCACTGGTTAGGGCCAATTAATTCAGTTGTAATCCAGTCAGACTGTAGTCATCTGCCAGGCTCAGGACCACTAAGCTGGGAAGATTGGTTCAGTTGTATTCCTATCAATTTGTGATCAACCACCAGGCTCAGATGCAGTTTAGCTGGACAGATGGAGTCAGTTGTAAAACAATGAATCTGTAACCAACCACTAGGCTCAGGTGCTGCTGGGCTAGACAGATTAATTCAGTTGTAATCCAATGAATCTGTGATTAGCGGTCATGTTAGGTACCACTGGGAGGGGCCAATTAATTCAATTTTAAATGAATGAATATATGATCAGCCACCAGGCTTAGGTGCCTCTGGGTGAGACAGATTAATTCAGTAGTAATCCAATGAATCTGTGATCCACCACCAGGAGCAGGTGCCACTGGGTGGGACAGACAGATTCCATTGTAATTAAATGAACCCATGATCAGCTGTCAGGTTCAGATGCTGCTGGGCTGGACAGATTGATTTAGTTGTAATTCAATCAATCTGTGATTAGCTGCCAGACTCAGGCACTACTGTGCAGGACAAATTGATTCAGTTATAATCCAATGAATCTGTGATCAGCAGCCCAAGCTCAGATGCAGCTTGGTAAGATAGACAGATTCAGTTGTAAATCAATGAATATCTGATCAGATGCCAGGCCCAGGCACCACTGGGCAAGACAGTCAAACTCCATGGCAAACCAATGACTCCATGCTCAGCCACCAGGCTCATATGCCTCTGGGTGAGACTGGCTGGGCCCAGCTGCAAATCAATGAGTTTGTAACCAGCCACCAGCCCCAGGCACTGCTGGGTGAGAAAGACTGATTCAGGTGCAAACCATTGTTTTGGTGCTCAGCCAACAGGCTCAGATACCAGGCTCAGACACCACAGGGCAGGAGAGATTCAGTTGTAAATCAATGAATTATTAGGTGCCAGGCTCAGGCACTGCTGGGCAGGGCAGATTTCTTCCAGTGGGTGAGGCTATGAGGACCTCTCAAAGGGAAGCCACTTGTCACAGTGTAGTCCACCTGCAGTGTGAGCAATGAGTCAGCACTAGGAAACCCCATGGCTGCTTCCTCTCTTCTCTCCTCCAAGCCATCACTGCAAACTCTCCCCAAGCATCTCCAGTCCACTCTGCCCTCCTTCCACTGGAGCCCAGGGTAAGTGCGGGGTGCCAATGTATTTTTGTTTGTGGTCACCTTAGTAGTTCTCTGTCTTCAGCACTCTTGGGCTAGTAAACCCCACAGCTTTCTGTACTTCTCAGCTGGATGCTATTTTACTCTCCACTGTGTTGCAGTAGGCTGGGAAACCCAGCTGAAAAACCAGAACCCACCCTTCTTAGGTGGAGCCCTGGCTCCATTCCCTCAGCTACTACCTCTGGTGGGAGCCTAGCCAGCCCTCTCATGTTTCTGCAATTCCTACCAGTCACATGATGAAGTGGCCTCTTCTATTCTGTCCATGGTTATAAGGCTTCTTTCCAGCTGGTGTTCTGTTGCTGTTCAAGATGATTTTTTTCCCAATTAAGTTGTAATTCCAGATGGGTCCTAGGAGGAGATTGGTGTAGCTCCACTTACTCCTCCACCATATTGGTTCCTCCTGATTCCCCATTATAAATTGGTCTCAAACACCTTTGAGAGCATAGATTGCCATTCATTTTAATGTCTAGCATAGAGTCCAGTTCAAATATTGTGTTTTGTTTGTTTCAATGAATAAACAGACAAAGAATGGATGAATAAATGCATGAATGAATGAATGAAAGAAAATCTGGAATTTTGGCGACTGCCAAAATTGAGACCTATACAACACTTGCCACATTTGTTCTTGGACATTATAGAAAATGCATATATTTTGAACCTTTGATTTTACATGTTTGCAAACACTTTCCTTTGTTATCACTTTTCCAGTAGCTTTGTATTCTTCTTTCCATATTCACTCTTTATATTTTCTCTCCTGTACTGATGCCTGCTCTATCCCAACCTTGAGGTTTCAGTTATAATCACTGGAGAACTTGCTGTTTCAAGAAAGTAGCTTTTACTTTTTTCTCTAAATGAATAAATATCTCCAAAGTCTTCTTGTTTTCTTTAAATATTAAGTTCCACCATGGACATAGACAACAAGTGGGATTGATTTTGTTGGGGAGTGGGTGGGTGGTGAAGGACACAGAGGGGAGGATAAAGGGGATGGATATAATACAACAACAATAAAAATTAAATTTAAAAAATAAATAAATATGAAGTTCCACATATTAAAATTGTGTAAAGACATATTAGAGAATCATAAATCAAATTATGCTTTATTTCCAAAATCAGTTATTGAGAGATTTTGAACCTTAATCAAACTGTGGTCTTAGAGATGGAGTGAAACCCAAATAGAAGGCAAAACAAACAGTGGAAGTGTTGAAGTTCAATATTGAACTACCATTGAAATTAAAAAGAAGTGAGAGAGAAATCGAAAGATAAAGTTCTGCACATCAGTGAACTACACCTCAGTAGAGTGAAGAGAGAGGGATGGAGAGGCTTCATGATATGGTTCAGAGGGGGAAGCCTGAGAGTAAACATGAGAACCATAATAAGAACTAGGCTTTGAAAAGCTAACATGTATATCCTGGCCATAAAGGGGACAGGTTCAATTTTTGAGATTAGGGCACATACCTAGATGGCAACCAAACATGTTCTCTCTCTCTCTCTCTCTCTCTCTCTCTCTCTCTCTCTCTCTCTCTCTCTCTCTCCCCCCCCTCTCTCTCTCCCCCTCTCTCTCTCTCTCTCTCTTTCCCCTCCTCCCCCCACCTCACCCTCTCTCCTCTCTGCCTGAAGGCAATGAAAAAATATGTCCTCAAGTGAAGACAAAAACAAAGCCAACATGTGCTCCACCTCCCTTCAAAAGTATCTGACTTTCTGTATCCATAAGCATAAGTTCTTGGGAGTACTATGGGTATCATCAGCTGTTCTCTTGAAATGCAAGTATCCTACCTAGAGATAACACATTATTATGAAAATGTCCATTTAACTTAGAGCATTCAGTTTCTTTTTCTTTCTTTTTTTTTCATTTTCTTTTTCTTTTATTCTCACTTACGGATATATTTTCATAGATTTTAGTGAGTGGGAAAGAGAGACATCAATGTGAGAGAGAAACATCCATCCATTACCTCCTATATTTGCCCCAACCAGAGATAAAATGTGCAACCTTTTGGATGTTCCAACAAACTGAGCCACACAGCCAGGGCATTTTGCACAGTTTTTAAAATTCATGAAAACATTTTAAATAGTAACATGAAAAGCTGGGACATAATTATGAAGAAAACAAAGAAAAGCATTCTTGCACCATTTTATATATTGGTCTGATAAATCAAGATATGGGTGAAGGATCTTTGTGTGTGCATTTGTGTGTGTGTGTGTGTGTACTCATGTTGGAATACCAGTTAACTCTGTGAATGGAGGTATCATAAATAAAATATTGTCAAATAGAGCTACTTTTCATACTGAGTAAAAGTCTATAGCCAATCTAAAATAGGTTAGGAAGATTGATAACTTTATATTATTATTTATTAATTATTGTTTATTTTCATACAAATAACTGTAAACCTACTTTTGCCCCATTCCATATTAAAATTTAATTTAGGAGCCCTGGCAGGATAGTTTGATTGGCTGGAGCATCTTCTCATACACCGAAAGGTTGTGGTCAAGGCACATATGGGAGGAAACCAATCAATATTTCTCTCTTTCTTTCTCTTTCTAATCAATAAACATATCCTCAAGTGAGGTTTAAAAAGCTTTAAGTTAGGAATACCTAAAAGCTATAACATTAAGGATCATTCCAAATTGAAGTTAGAATAACAAAATGTGTAAATTGTGATGACCATGTTGGTTCAATGGGATACATTTAGGGTAAGAACTATTACCAAGTTTATGCCAACTTTGTTTTACATAATGAACCCCATCTCATTAATCTCTTCAAATTACTTCACTACATGAGAACATGGCCATAAGTATTCACCCAGTCATTTTATTCTATTGTATGCTCTAGTAATTCACAGGTTAGAATAAAAAGAAACCAAAATTTAGCCTGTTTATAAGCTGCCAAATCCATACACTCTTCATCATTGTTTGATATATGTGGTACACTCCTATTAAATGAAACTCTTGATGTACCTATGTAGTCATAAAGATGTACACTCATAAATCTGCCTCATAAATATTAAAATAGAACTAAATAAAATGCACCTGTCCTGAACATAAGTGGCTTAAGTTTGTCATTATTCCATTATCTGTAATTCATTAATATCAAATACCCTACCCACTGAGTGTAAATCCTGGACTTTTCAGAAAATACAAACTGATTGACTTTAATCTTGGTAAAATATGAATTTAAAGTTGAAAAAGTACTATTGGGATACTTTCAGATTATTAATTTTCTTTGAAGAATGGCTAATTGGAGTTATAAAGGGCAGATATTAACACATATTTGCAGATGTTTTGAAGCATCCTCTTAAAACTATATCAAAACCTATTTTATGAAAAAAGAATATATTAGTGCTTTTGAATGACATCATCTATGAACAATTGTTATTGACATGAATTTGCAATGTGTATTTCTAAATATAGCTACTTTCTGTGCCAGTTGGCAAAATAACTCTTAGTCAGCACTTTAAATATTTTAGGAAATATATTTTTTCCTATAGAAAATAACACTGATGCCTACCTGAAAACCCAAAGATCACTGTTTCAAATCCCAGACAAGGCACCATAACCAGGTTGCAAGCCAAGTCTCCAGCCAGGTCTATAGCGGGAGGCAGGTGAAAGGCAACTATACATTGTTGTCTCTCTCCCTCTCTGCCTTTCTCCCTTCCCCTCTCTCTAAAAATAATAAATAAAATCTTTAAAATTAAAAAAAATTTGAAAAAAGAAAAGAACACTGCTTTGAGTTATAATTTAATGAATTCTAATTCACATGCTAGAGTTTTAATATTCACCTTTGTTCCAGCTTTCATTGGCAGAGATGATTAACTCTCACTACAAATATTTAGAAACATAACAAGCATACTTTACATTCAAATTCCAATTTAATAGCAATTTTATAAAAGACAATCCCAAAAGGATAATGAGCAGAAATGGGAAATAAGAACAGTAATGGTGCAACACATCTAGGATACTCCTGGGTGTATGCTGATCTCAATAATATAAGGGACTTGGGTTTTATTCCTTATACATGGACAAGAAACAAGAGCTAGAAAATGAGAGACTTCCAGCCAAGATGGGGGCATAAGTAGACATGCTGTGCTTCCCTCACAACTAGAAAAAAATTACATCTACCTAAAAACTACATAAAAACAATGCATAAGTTTCAGAAAATCAAACTACGTGGAAGTGCACCAAATGAAGAAGTAAAAAAATACTCAAATACTTCCTGGCAAAGCCAGGAAGGACAGTGGCAGCAGCAGCACTGGAGCTGAGACCAGGTTAAAAAACAAAAGAAAGCACAGTCATACATTTAAACCTGGGAGGTGATCATTAATATCAAGTATCCTACCCACTGAGTATAAATCCTGGACTTTTCAGAAAATACAAACTGATTGACTTTAATCTCCGTAAAATATGAATTTGAAGTTGGAAAAGTACATATATGTCCTCTTCTGAAGATGAGTAGCCCAACTTAGAAAAATAACATCCTTAGTAAAACAGGATGATGACTTATGCTAAGGAGCTCATCAACAACAACAGGTGGACAAACTTTTCTGTGGAAGAGTATATTCAGTCTGAAGATGAAGATGTTCCAGCAGTTGAAAAAAGTATAGAATCGAAAAGAGTGAGTGCCAGAAATCACAGTGCCTGAGCTTTTTAAAAACAATTACAGAACACAATAAAAGAGTGCAGAACATAAAATCTAAATCAGATATTGAAATTTTACACAGAATTCTCATACAAACAAGAATGCTGCATGCCTGAAACAATATGATGTTATATGTCAATTATATCTCAACTTTTTTAAATAAATAAATACACTTTTTTTAAAAGAAAAAGATTCTTGCCCTTGCTGAGTAGCTCAGTTGGTTAGAGCATCATCCTGATCCACAGTCGGGGCATAGGCAAAACCAACCAATGAGCTCATTGACAACCAATGAATGCATGAGTGGAACAACAAACGGATGTCTGCCAGTCTTTCTCTCTCTCTCTCTCTCTCTCTCTCTCTCTCTCTCTCTCTCTCTCTCTCTCTCCCCCTCCCCCCACCCCCATCTCCCCCTAAGAAAGAAAGATTCTGAGTGTAACAAGAAATTACAAAGCCCTGGCTGCTGGTGGCTAAGTGGATAGGTGTCAGCCTGCAAACCTAAAGGTTGCTGGTTCAATTCCCAGCCAGGACACATAACCAGGTTGCAAACCAGGTCTCCAGCCAGGTCGCCAGCTGGAGACAGGTGAAAGGCAACCATACATTGATGTTTCTCTCCCTCTTTGCCCTCCTCCCTTTCCCTCTCTCAAAAAATAATTAATAAATTTTTTTTAAAAAGAAGAAGAAATTACAAGCCAATCTAATTCCTGGATTGTCTTTTTCCCCATTGTGATTTACTCAAGAAACAGAAACAGAGGAGGCTTGTGAATTAGGTGACAGATTGCTGATTTTGAAAACCCTCCTCAGATATCAGAAACACCTTCCAAATGAAAGTGTCCAAAACTCTTAAATTCATGAATCATTTAGTCTCTGTGCATCCCCACATTTATTCACTAAAAGAAAAAAATGTTGGCATGCATTGAAGCAGATGAAGAAAATGTAAAAGAAATACATTGGCCATATCTACCTCCAAGGTACAAGTCACCAGTAAGAAGTGCAAGTGCAAGTGTGAAGCCCATGCCTTATAACTTCAGCTCTCCAGTGCCCGCAGTACCTTCCAAAGAAATGGAATAAAGAAATAAGCCACAAGGAGTAATCTGAGGAAAATAAAATATTATAAGAGAGAAACCAGATTCTAACTAAGCAGAAACAAAGAATGAAAAATCACAGAACGTTCTGACAACCCAGGCAAGGCTTGTTACTTACATCATAGTTTAGCTCAAATGCCTGAATGCATAGTAAAATCTCTCAGAAAGAATGAGAAAGGACCCCCTGGCTGGTAGCACAGTGGATAAGGTGCCGGCCTGTGAACCCAAAGGTCACAGGTTTGATTCCCCAGCCAGGGCACATAACCAGGTTGCAAACCAGGTCTCCAGTCAGGTCTGTGGCTGGAGGCAGGTGAAACGCAACCGTACATTGATGTCTGTCTCCCTCTCTGCCTCTCTCCCTTCCCCTCTTTCTAAAAATAATGAAATAAACTCTTTAAAAAAAAAAAAAAAGAATGAGAAAGGAAATGATTTTTCAAAATACCAATGAGACCCTGGCTGGTGTGGCTCAGTGGATTGAGCACCAGCCTGCGAACCCAAGTATCACTGGTTCAACCCCCAACCAGGGCAACATAACTAGGTTGCCAGCCAGGTCCATAGCTGGAGGCAGGTGAAAGGAAACCATACATTGATCTTTCTCTCTCTCTCTTCCTCTCTTCCTTCCCCTCTCTCTGAAAAATAATAAATAAAATCTTTATTAAAAATACCAATGACAACTAGAAGAAAGAAGAAAAATCTTACGAGTCTGCTATTATTTAAGAGTTGCCCAGAAAAGCAAGAATGGCAACAAAAAGTATTATTCTAACACCCTCAAAGCACTAAGAATATCTGGTGAGTTTGTTTCGAAGAAAGGTCAAAGTGGGAAAATATCTGAATATTTCAGCAACAAAGAGATGGAAAGTTTCACTGAAGATAAGGTTTAATGAAGAAGAAAGAGCAAATGGGAGAGAAATTTATTTTACTGATACTCTAGCCAGAATTCTTGCAAGGAAAAATTGAAGCAAATGAAGAAAGTGGAGAAGAATAAAATGGAATCAGCAAAGTGTCCTCCCTGTGCTCATGTTTTTTGCAGCATCTGATATCAGCAACAGCACTTGTGCTAAAAACTTTAACAGCCTCTAATTCTTTATGTGTAGGGCTCTGAGCAAAAAGTCCTCTATAGCCTGAAAAGGCTAAGTCTAGCTGATTGGTCATTTGGTCAGTTAGAGTGAGGCTTTTCCTATTCAGATTTTATAATCACTACATATGGTCTATTTGCAACTTTGGTCTTTTTTAATTGTTATTTTTTAATTAAGTTATTGTTATCCTATTACAATTGCTCCAATCCCCCCTTTTGCTCCCCTGACCTGCCCACCCTATACCCTCTTCCATAGACAATCCTCACCCTGTTTCCATATCTATGGGTCATTTATACTAGTCCCTTGATTAAACCCTTTCTCTTCTCTCTCCTCTTCTCCCTTACCTACTCCCTTTTCTCTGGTCACTGTCATTCTGTTCCTTGTTTCTATGCTTCTGGTTCTATTTTGCTTGTTTGTTTGTTTTGTTCAGTAGTTTACTACATTAAGTGAGATCATATATGGTATTTGCCTTTTGTCACCTGGCTTATTTCACTAAACATAATGCTCTCCAGTTCCATCCATGTTCTTGAACAATGTAATTCTTTCTTTCTGCTGTGTGGTGTTTTGTTGTGTGAATATACCAGAGTATTTTTATCTACTCCACTGACTGGCACTTAGGCTGTTTTAAATAGTGCTACTATGAACATAGGGGTGCATAGGTTCTTCTGAATTGGTGTTTCAGGATTCTTCAAATATAATCCTAGCAGTGCATCAAAATGGCTGTTCCATTTTAAGTTGTTGTTGTTTTGGGTTTTTTGTTTTTTTGTTTTTTGTTTTTCAGGACCATACTGTTTTTTATAGTGGCTATACCAGTCTGCATTCTCACCAACAGTGCACTAAGGTTCTCTTTTCTTCACATCCTCCCCAGCACTTGTTTGTTAATTTGTTAATGATGGTCATCCTGACAGGTGTGAGGTGGTATCTAATTGTGGTTTTAAGTTGCATCTCTCTAATGGCTAGTGATGTTGAGCATCTTTTCATATGCCTATGGGCCCTCTGGATGTCCTCTATAGAGAAGTGTCTGTTCAGGTCCTTTGTCCATTTTTTGGTGGGGTTTTCTGTCTTCTGATGTTAAGTCATATAACTTCTTTATATATTTTGGAGATCAAACCCTTGTCTGAGGTATCACTGGAAAATATGTTTTCCCATATGGTTGGTTCTCTTTTCATTTTGCTGATGTTTTCTTTAGCTAAACAGAAACTTTTTAGTTTGATGTAGTCCCATTTGTTTATTTGTCATTGAGAATGTTCCATGTATATTTAAAAGAATGTGTATTTTGCTTCTATGGGGTGAAAAGTTCTGTATATATTAATTCCATTTGTTCTAAACTGTTTTTCAATGTCACAGTATCCTTGATGTTTCTTTAATTGGAAGATCTGTCTATTGTTGACAGTGGGGTGTTAAAATCCTCTACTATGAGTATATTGCTATCAATATCCTTCTTGAATTCCTTCAAGATTTTCCTTATATATTTGAGAGATTCTATGTTGGATGCATATATGTTTACAAGGGTTATATCTTTCTGATGGATTCTTCCCTTAAGTAATATAAAGTGTCCTTCTTTGTCACTTTTTATGGCCTTTGTTTTGAAATCCATTTTGTCTGATATAAGTAGTGCTACACTAGCTTTTTTTAATGTCTGTTTCCTTGAAATATTTTTCTCTATCCCTTCACTTTCAATCTGTGTAGATCTTTCGTTTGAGGTGGGTCTCTTATAGACAGCATATATGAAGCCTGTCCCCAAAATATTGAGCCTATGTCAATATAATTAAAACAGTTTGTGCAGCTTGATACTTTTAGGACATACCTCGTATGTGGGCCATGTCTTTTTACTCATTCAGCTACCCTATGTCTTTTGATTGGTGCATTTAGTATGTTTACATTTAATGGACTTATTCATTGTGATTTTCCTCTTTGTACCTGATTTCTCTGTCTATCTCTATTTCTTCACTTCTTAAAGTAGACCCTTTAGCATGTCTTGCAATTCTTGCAATGCTGGTTTGGTGCAGATATATTCTTTTAGCCTTTTTTTTTTTTTTTTAATCTGGGAAGCTCCTTGTTTCACCTTCCATTTTGAATGAGAGCCTTGCTAGAGTAATCTTGGTTGTAGGCCTTCATTTCTGCTTCTTAGATTGATCTGCTTTGACTTCCTATCTTAGCTGTGTGATCTTCTGTTGTAGGAGACCTATAGGATTCAGTGGTACAGTCTCCTTGATCTCTTGAATTTAATGCTCTTGGGGTGCCCTTAATGCTATTTATTTGGGCTGTCTCGTTGTACCTGGGTTTTGGTTTTTGTGTTACTTTTTGGCAGGTCTTTCCCTCTGGCTAGCTTATTAAGAGTCATTCCTCTAACACATCTAGTAGTGTTGTAGAGGTACACTTTTTTCCTTCCTGGATCCACCTCTGGTGATGTCAGATCATGTCTATTCTAGCCTGTTGGAAACTGCCAGAAAGCCAATATCTTTGTCTCCTTCAGTTGTTAATCTGTTCCATCAGTGATCAGCCATCTGGTTTAAGCATGGTAGGGTGGGGCAATTAATTCCTGGGGGCAGGGCTATTGCTTCCCTCAGGCTGATGGCCACTTGGAGAGGAATAGTCTGCCTGCAGTATGGGGGATAAGTCAGCACTGGAACCCTGTTGGCTGTTCCTTAAGTTCTCTTCTTAAAGCCACCACCTCAAACTCTCTTTATGCATCTAATCCAATCTTCCCTCCCCCTTCTGGGGCTCAGGGTAAGTGGGTACCAATACACTTTTGTGCATTGTCCCTTTAAGAACTCTCTGTGTCCTCAGCTGTCTCTCTCAGGCTCACAAAAAAAAAAAAAAAAGGCTTTTTAGTTTTTCACAACTGGATGCTGTTTTACTTTCAATAATATTACTGTAGGCTGGGAAACCCAGCTGCAGATTTAGATCCCACCCTTCTCAGGAGGAATCCCTGACTGCTGAGATGTATCTCTGTCCCTTTAGCTGCTGCCAGTGGGAACCCAACCAGCCATCTCATGTCTCTCCACTTCCTACCAGTCATGTTGTGATGAAGTGGCCTCTTATGTTTTGTCTGTGGTTGTAAGGCTTCTCTCCAGCTAGTGTTCAATTGGTTATTCTAGATAATTTGTCCACAATTTAGTTGTAATTCTATATTAGTTCTGGGAGAGGCCTACTGTAGCTCCACTTACTCCTCCTACATCTTGGATTTACTGTAACTTTTATCTTAATTGTATTTTTAAAATGCATTTGAGATTCACAGCTGTGATAGATTAACTGTAAAAATATACATTGCTTCATTATTTTGGGTGGAAAAAAATGGCTTAGCATTGACAGCAGAGAGAAGACTTAGCTTTTGATGATTTGTTTGGAAATGTTTTCCTGGAAAGCATAAATCAATACATATTTTAATTTTTAATTTAAAACAGATAAGTCATAAAATTCCATGATGAAGAGTCAACAGGTACAGTAAATAATATGCTATATCTACTTAATAGGGACTTAAAAATAAACATTAAAGATAAATAATTGAATACATAAAAGAATATAAAACTCCATGCAATTTTCAAAGCTTTATAAATGACAGAATAAGATTTCTAAAAATGTTAAATGTCAGTCCTATAATTAAAAGTTAAGTTTATGGCTTAAAGAAGGCAATAATAAAAGGAATTGGGAAAGGCATTATTTGAAATATATGATAAGAATTTTTCATAATTAATGATTGATAAATTTTCAGTTTCAGTAGGCATAGTAAGTCACAAACAAAATAAATATAGAAGAATCTAACATAGACACATTTTATCAAAAGTGTTGAATGCTAAAGACAAAAAGAGAAATTTAATAGAGCCAGAGAGTCAAGGAAAACAATTAAGTTGAAATCAGATTTTCTGATAACAATAGAAGTAAGAACACAAAGAGTTAATTCAAATTAACAAAAGAAAATCATTGGCATTCTAGAATTTTATAACCAACTTCAAAATCATTTAAGAGTGAGGGTAACATAAGCACATTTTCCAAAAGACGAAATATGAAAATATTAAATACTCATTTATTAAATAATCTAATTAAATAAGAAAAAGCTGAACCCATAAGAAAGATGATCATGAAAAATGATGGACAAAGAAATTGGTAAATATACTGTTAAATATGGGTAAACCTAAAATATTTATTTGGCACAATGATATTATTATTAATGAAAGTGTATAAAATTAGTAAAATGCTCATGCAAAATCAGAAATATAAAATGGAACTAAAATATGGGGCAAGAATAACAAATGAAAATAAAACAGTAAAGATGATTGGCATTAAAATGTCTAAAGTTAGCCCTGGCTGGTGGCACAGTGGATAGGGTGCCGGCCTGTGAGCCCAGAGGTCACTGGTTTGATTCCCCAGCCAGGGCACATGATGAGGTTGCAAGCCAGGTCTCCAGCCAGGTCTGTAGCTGGAGGCAGGTGAAAGGCAACCATACATTGATGTCTCTCTCCCTCTCTCCCTTACCCTCTAAGAATAATAATAACTGAAATAAAATCTTTTAAAAAATCAATATCTTTTTTAAAAAATGTCTAAAGTCATGATTTATTTGGCCAGAGAAAAGTGACTGGTTAATTTTATATTTTGTTAATTCATCTATGTCTTTAAATTTTTTAAGGGTAACCTTAAAATGAATAAAAATAGAATGTCAAACTTCCAAAACAAGAAAGGGTATAAAATAAATACAATTTAATCAACCTAAATAAATTTATAAAAGGAGGAAGGAAAAGAAACAGAAAAAGCAGGATAAAGAGAAATTATAGAATAAGATGATAAGAAATTCAATTCCAAAAAAAGAAATCAAAGTATCTCTATGCAATTTGACAACTTCTATCTTTGAAACTATGATTCGATGCCACATTTTATTGCACTTAATGGGAGAGAGAAAGTAAAATGGATATTTAAGATGCACCAAAAACATGAATACAGTGAATGATTAAAAATAAAAGAAAAAACCCTAAAGAAATAATAAAAATAAATAAAAGAAGGAAATTACCCATGAGGAAGGCATTATGAATATGGTTTCTCTTAATGACAATAGCTTGGTAATTTATAAGTAGATATTTATAGAATTACCAGGAGAAAAAGTAATCCACAATCCTAATAGAAGATACCAGGTTTTTTAAAACTAGGAGAGATCTAGATTAAAATAAAATATTAATAAGCTTGACTCTGATGAACAATCATCATTTATAAAAGCACACACTAATTAGATAATTGACTTATTTTCAAACACACATGGAACATTTACCAAATTGGCCATGTTCTAGCTACTAAGTCAATTTCTACAAATAGTATGAATTTGGTTTTATTTAGAATTGTTCTATCCATATGCAGTTATTTAGAAATCAATAACAAGATGACTTATTTTGAATGTTCTATACTTGAAAGCTAAAAAATATATTCATAAATAGCTCATGATTCAAAGAAGAAATTACAATGGAAAATTTTTAATATTTAAAATTAACCATCATGAAAATACTATACATCAAAACTTATGGGTATAATTAAAAGGCACTAAAAGAAAATTTATAGCTCTATACAATACATTTCAAAATGTGAAGAAGATAATTAAGAGACTAAACTTACACAATTCAAGAAATTAGAAAAAATCAGAATTCAACCAGAAAAAATTGATCTCTCTTAGCAACTTTCAAATATGCAAAACATTATTATTAACTGTAGTGACCATGCTGTACACTACATCCTCTGACAAAAATTTCATAACTGGAAGTTTTTACCTTTGAGCACCTTCACCCAGTTTACCACTTCTCTTTCAAAAGTTTTAAAGTATAAAAATAAGTAGTAATATACATTTAAAATAAGTCACAAAGTGAGTCCTATTTAAACTAATTAAATGAGACACTATGAAATGCATATAAATCACAACTAAGTAAATAAAAGCACTGGACTCCTGGATGTGCTGTGATTGATAGCTGAATCAAGTCATTTATTTTCTTTGGGCTTCACTTCCCTCATCTGTATGAGAGAGTTGACCCCAGATAATCTCTAAGGCCCCTTTATAGCTATAAAATTCAACTTAAGGCACTTTACAGGATTTGCAGCAAGGAATGCATGAACAATAATTTGAATTTTAAGGCATAATTTGAAACTAAAGCCATGAATTTGGTGCTCCATGACTTCTCATGTTGTTCAGCTCTTCAATTGTTCACCCCTAAATTCATGGTTATTACTATATTAAGTGTTCTATTATTCCTTCTTTTCAACCATATCCACCTTGTATTCTGACCTGGCTGTTGCAGAAAATCACCTTTCTTCTGTCACACCACTTTTTCCCAACCTGAGTAGACTCACCATCTGCTCTGTTTTAAAGTATACTTGGACAACCTCTTGCTTTCTGTAATAATTTTGAGTCATCATTTAATCACTGATTAAACTTTAGGTTCTTTTAGTGTAAGAAACAGAAACTGATTCTATCTAGATTCAGGGGAGCAGAAGCCAGGAAAAAGGCAATTATCAGAGAGACTCTGAATACCTCATGAAATCAAAATAATAGATAATTTATACATCAAATGTATTGGCCTTTTCTCAAGAGCTCTACCATTTTCAAAACTCAGACCTAAATACCCTCAAGTCTTCTGGTCATTCTTTTCTATTTCTTTAATTCCTAGGATATGGATTCCAACTGGTCCAGTTGGGTAAAATACAAGGTGAAGCAAAAGTAGGATTACAGTTTTTATATGGAAAATAATACAATAAATAATAATACAAGAATAAACTCTGTTTCACATACAATTATCAACCCACTTTTGCTCACCCTGTATATACTTTTAGTTCATTGCTGTGTGGACAGAGCTGTTTTACTGACATGCTCTGATCCCTGAGTTTAATGCCAGTTTCCAGAAAGAAGATTTTGAGGTCCAACCTCAAAAGTAGTATTATGCCCTGGCTGGCCTGGCTCAGTGGATTGAGCACCAACCTGTGAACCAGGGGGTTGCCATTTTGGTTCCTGGTCAGGGCACATGCCTGGATTGCAAGCCAGGTCCCCAACTGGGGGCGTGAGAGGCAACCACACATTGATGTTTCTCTCCCTCTCTTTCTCTATCCCTCCCCCTCTCTCTGGAAATAAGTAAAATATTTTTTTTTTAAGTAATATTATGAGGAGAATTCCAAGATGGGGAAGAAGTAAGTGGAGCTACACCAATCTTCTCCTAGGACCAATCTGGAATTACAACTTAATTGGGGAAAAAATAATTGGGAATAACCAACAAAACACCAGCTGGAAAGAAGCCTTATGACCATGAACAGAACAAAAGAGACCACTTCATCACAACATGATTGGTAGGAATTAGAGAGATGTGAGAGGGCTGACTGGGCTCCCATGGGTGGCAGCTGAAGGGGTGAAGCCAGGGGCTCCACCTGAAAAGGGTGGATTCTAAACCCCCAGCTGGGCTTCCTGGCCTACAGCAACACAACTGAGAGTAAAAGAGCATCCAGATGTAAAAAGCAAACCACCTTGGGGTTTGCTAACCTGAGAGTCCTAGAGACAGAGAATTACTAAGGTGACCATACATGAAGATACATTAGCACCCACTTACCCTGGGCTCCAGCAGAGGGAAGTCAGAGTGGACTAGAGATGCTTAATGAGAGTTTGGAGTGGTGGCTTTAAGGAGAGAAACAAGGGAGCAGTTGACAAGTTTCCAGTGCTGACTCATTCCCCACAGCACAGGTGTACTACACTACACCAAACAGCTTCTGCTTGAGGAGATGTCATAGTCTCACCTACAGAAATTAGTCTGCCCTGCCCAGTGGTGCCTGAGCCTGGGAGTTGATATCAGATTGACTGGATTACAACTGAATCAATCTGTCCTGCCCAGCAGTGCTTAAGCCTGGTGCCTGATCACAGATTATTGATTGGATCACAACTGAATTGAATTAAATGGCCCTGTCCAGTGGTGCCTAAAGTGACCACCTATCACAGATCGATTGGTTTACAAATGACCTAATTAGTGTCACCCATTGGAATCAACACATGATAGCTAAGTGTGGATTAATCGGATTAAAAATGGAAGGACACAGACAAAGACAGTGGATCTCCAGTTGGCTCCAACAGGCTGTCTAGGCCTATGGAATGAGCTGACATCAATAGAGGTGGATCCAGGAAATAAAGAAAGTGCACCACTACATGACAGGTCACACCAAAAAGACAGGAACTCAAAAAATCCCAATTTAAATAGCAAGAGCATACAAGAAGAGACCCCTAAAAATGGGAAGAAAAAGAAACAGTCAAGATCAAAGCAGAATTAAAAGGCTTAGAGACAGAAAGAACAATTCAAAGGATCAATAAATCCAAAAGTTGGTTCCTTGAAAAGATAAACAAAACTGACAAGCCATTAACCACACTCATCAAGAAGAAAAGAGAGAGGAACCAAATAAACAAAATCAGAAATGACAAAGGAGAAATCACAAGTGATACCACAGAAATACAAAAGATTGTAAGAAATTACTATGAATAGTTATTTAACAAAAAATTTGACAACCTGAGTGAAGTGGGCACATTTCTAGCAAAACATAATCATCCAAAACTGAATCAGAAGAAGCACAAAGCCTGAATAGATCAATAACAAATAGTGAATCAGAAAATGGAGCTAGAAAAGATGGCGACAGACTAGAGAGCAGTGCTGATGGTGTTCTCTAGTACCAGAGCAGCTAGAGGACAAGATAGGGAGCATGAGACTTCTTCAGGACCCTAAGAATTGGAGCAGTCAGCATCTGGACACAGGGGAGCACAGCCCAGAGACAGAGGAGACCTGCAGGACAGTAGGTGAGGCAGTTCCCAACAGACCCACTGGCAGGCCTAGGTTGGCTCTGGGCAGAGGCGGATCTGCCCAGAGAAGCGCGTTTGACTGAGGCCAGCTCCGGGCTCCCTGGTGACTAGAAGTCTCAACAATGAAGTGCGGGCAGCAAGGGCAAACGCTGTAGGGAACACGGAATCGAACTCTTGCAGGAGAAGGACTGTGTGAGAGACTTGCTCAGGCAACAGGGAGAGGAAGCTCCTCATGGGGCTAGAGGCAGAGGAGAAGACTCCTGCAGGGAGCAGAAGCAGGGGAGCGAGGAAGTGCACCGGAAGGGGTGGCAAGAGGGCTGAAAACCGTGCTGCTGGGCCACCGGGGAAACAGCAGCTTGAAGCCCCTGAAAGGGGGGAGGCCCAGCCGTGCACAACCACACAGGCCCCCAGGTTCCGAGAAAACTCCAAACTGCGATCCAGGAACTAGTAGCGGGGGTAAATGACCCACCATTGCCGGAGACAAAGGCCGCACCACCCACGCCTTGGAGAGGCTCATCACAGAGGGCTTGTAAAGGACTCTTCGGAGAGCTAGTTGGCTTGGAGGATTGGTGCCCACCCCGGGACGGGGCGGGGCAGTGTAGGCTGACCCAGGGCAGTGTTGACGGACAAGGGAGGCCTCTTCCCGGAACTGCAGGGGCAGGGTCAGTCTTCACAGGGACCTGCGACGGTGGGACCTGTCCTGCAGGGGTGCTGGGTGTGCTCATCACGGGCAGGAACCTCCCCCAGGAGTGGGAGGGGGTACCCTGTGGGCTCAAGAATACAGGAAGCCCTAAAACCCAGCCAGGCTGCAGAAGGCCAAGCCTACCTGGGGGCAGACACTCAGAATCAGCCCTGACTGTGACAATCAGAGGCCCTGCCACGTGCCAAGACCAGCTAGACTATAGAATATAGACTGCAAAACTCTGACCAAGAAACAGAGGAAGCCTCAGGAAAGGGATTGCTGCTAATCTCAAGCACCTGAGTTATACCGAGAGCAAAATGAACTATTAATCCCCAACATATCCTTTTCAAAAGTTACTTCTCACATATTCTTAATCCCCCCCATACCTCAATCCACCTAAATACCCAAGATTGTCCCTCTCCTCTTGAATTAAAATCTACTCACTCCGTGGCTACAATGCATTCCCATTCGTCAATCTAAGCATTCCTCCCTTCCCCAGCCACCTAAACCCTTTCTTTATTCTTTTATTCCTTCCTCTTTCTTTTTTTTTTTTTTTTTTCATTCTTTCTTCTTTCTTTTCTCCCTGATAAAGCCCACTGATCCTGGCTCTACCTGGACCAAACAGAGACCATAAAGGGTGAACAGACATCTAAACCCTTCCATTATTAATATTGATTTCTCTTTGTCTTGTGACTTTCTCCCTTTTTTTCTTTCTTTCTTTCTTTTTTTTCTCTGCTAAAAGCCCTCAGGTCCAGGCTCCATCTGGACCAGTCAGGGATTATTAAGGGTGAACAGCCATCTAAACCCTTTCTTCTTATTATTATTATTGTTTTTTTTTTTCCTTTTTCCTTTTGTATTTTTTTTTTGTTTGGTTTGGTTTGATTTGGTTTTTTGTTTTTGTTTTCTGTTTTTTTTATTTTTTGTTTGTTTGTTTGTTTTTGTCTTTTCTGCTAAAAGCCCACAGGCCCAGAATACAACCAGACAGCCCAAATAAAGGAAACACCAAGAACAGCAAGTGGAGAAAATCTGGGAGACAACAACACTTAACTCCACAAATCTCCTATCACAGAAGGGTGCTCAACTAAGGCAAGGAAGCAAAGCAGGTTAACCCAAAGAAAGAACATAAATAAATAAATAAATAAATAGCAAGAACAAACATCCAAAATGGAGGGAAAAAATAAGTCTATCACCAAAAGGAAAGGAAGAATCCCCAGAAAGAACACAAAATGAAACAGAGGCACCTGAAATATCAGATAAGGAATTCAAAAGAATGATGATAGAGAAGCTCAGTGAGCTCAGCCACATCAAAGAAAACTACAAACACCTCCAGGAGAACTACAAAGAACTCCAGGGAGGTTACAATGAACTTACTGAGAACTACAACAGTAAGTTGAAAAAGGACATGGAAACTATCAATAAGTGCCAGGAGGAAATGAAGAATACAATTTCTGAACTGAGGAATACAGTAGAAGGAATCAACAGTAGGCGAGAGGAAGCAGAGGACCAGATCAGCAAGTTGGAGGATAATGTAGAAAAATACTCCAAGACAGTACAAGAGAATAAAAGAGGGCTGAATAAGACTGAAGAGGGGTTAAGAGAGCTGCAGGACAACATGAAACGTAACAACATCCAAATCATAGGGATACCCGAAGAAGAAGAGAAACAAGGAATGGAAAACCTGTTCAAAAAAGTCATGATAGAAAATTTCCCTAACATGATGAGTAAAAACATTAATCCAGTTCAGGAAGCACAGAGGGTTCCAATGAGGATCAACCCAAACAGACCAACACCAAGGCACATTATTATGAAAATGACAAATTTCAAAGACAAAGAGAGAGCCCTAAAAGCATCAAGAGAGAAAAGACAAATAACATACAAAGTGGCTCCAATAAGGCTATCAAATGATTATTCAACAGAAACAATTCAGGCCAGAAGGGAATGGCAAAAAGTATTTCAAGAAATGGGAAACAAAGGCCTACAACCAAGAATACTCTACCCAGCAAGGCTCTCATTCAAGATAGATGAAGAAATAAGGAGCTTCCCACACAAAAAAAGACTAAAAGAATACATCTCTACCAAACCAGCATTGCAAGAAATGCTAAAGGGTCTGCTATAATAATAAGTAAACAAATAAAAAGAAGAAACAGAGAAAGTCAAAGAAGAATACAGACACAAAGCGAGAAAATGGCAATGAATAAGTATCAATCAATAATAACCTTAAATGTAAATGGATTAAATGCACCAATCAAAAGACATAGGGTAGCCGAATGGATAAGACAACATGACCCACATATATGCTGTCTTCAAGAGATCCTCCTCAGAACAAAAGATTGACACAGGTTGAGAGTTAAGGGATGGAAAACTATATATCAAGCAAATGGACACCAAAAAAAAAGCAGGAGTAGCAATACTGATTTCAGACAAAATAGATTTCACAATGAAGGCCATAAAAAGGGACAAAGATGGACAATTCATTATACTTAAGGGAACAATCCATCAAGATGAAATAACTCTGATAAACATATACACACCCAACATAGGAGCTCTGAAATATATAAGGAAAATCTTGGAAGACTTTAAGAAAGACATAGACAGCAACACACTAATAGTAGGGGATTTTAACACCAAACTATCAATAATGGACACATCTTCCAAACAAAAAATCCCCAGAGATGTGGTGGCATTGAACAACACTCTAGAGAAAATGGACCTAACTGATGTATACAGGTCTTTTACCCCAAAGAAGCAAAATACACATTCTTTTCAAAGGCACATGGATCATTCTCCAAGATAGACCACATGGTATGTGACAAGACAAGACTCCACAAATACAGGAAGGTTGAAATCATACAAAGTATCTTCTCAGATCACAATGGCTTGAAACTAGAAACCAAATTCAAGGGGAAAACCCAAAAATTCTCTAACTCATGGAGACTGAATAACATGCTTTTAAGCAATGAAGGGGTCAACAATGAGATCAAAGATGAAATCAAAAGTTCCTGGAAACAAACGACAATGAACACACAACAGCCCAAAACCTATGGGATACAGCAAAGGCAGTTCTCAGGGGGAAATTTATAGCAATACAGGCCTTCCAAAAAAGGTTACAAGAAGTTTATAAAAACAACCTAACCATAAAACTGTAAGAACTAGAGGACCAACAACAAACAAAGCCCAGAGCAAGTAGAAGGAAGGAAATCATCAAGATCAGAGCAGAACTAAATAACTCAGAGATTCATATTACAATTCGCAGAATCAACAGGTCCAGAAGCTGGTTCCTTGAGAAAATAAACAAAATTGATAAGCCCTTATCCAGACTCATCAAGAAAAAGAGAGAGAGGACCCAAATAAACAGAATCAGACTGGAAAGAGGGAAAATCACAAGTGATACCTCAGAAATACAAAAGATTGTAAGAAATTACTACAAACAACTAGATGACAAAAAATATGACAACCTGGATGAAATGGGCACATATCTGGAAAGGTATAATCTACCAAAACTGAACCCAGAAGAAGCAGAAAGCCTCAATAGGCCAATAACAATTAGTGAAATTAAAGAAGTAATCCAAAATCTCCCAAAGCACAAAAGCCCTGGACCAGATGGCTACACAGGTGAATTTTACCAAACAATTAAAAAGAACTAACTCCTATCCTCCTCAAACTATACCAAAAAATTCAGGAAGAGGGAACATTCCCAAACTCTTTCTATGAGGCCAATATTATTCTAATCCCAAAACCAGGGCAAGATACAACTAAGAAAGAAAGCTACAGGCCAATATCTCTGATGAACATAGATGCTAAAATTCTCAACAAAATATTGGCCAATCGGATTCAGCAGTATATTACAAAGATCATACACCATGATCAAGTGGGCTTCATCCCAGGGATG